>CAUYPK010056173.1:0-27328 GCA_963574355.1 Loris lydekkerianus | reverse complement strand
ACAGGCACCCACCACAATGCCTGGCTATTTTTTTTTTTTTGTTGTTGTTGTTGTTGTTGTTGCCATTGTTGTTTAGCTGGCCTGGGCCAGGTTCAAACCCACCAGCCCTGGTGCATGTGGCCAGTGCCCTAACCACTGAGCTATAGTCACGAAGCCAATTTTAAAAATATTTATTTATTTATTTATTTAGAGACAGAGTCTCATTCAGTCGCCCTAGGTAGAATGCTATGGCATCATAGATCACAGCAACCACAAATTCTCGGGTTCAAGTGATTTTCCTGCTTCAGCCTCCTGAGTAGCTGAGACTATAGATACCAGCACAACACCTGGCTAGTTTTAGAGACGGAGTCTGGCTTTTGCTCAGGCTGGTCTGGAACTCCTGAGTTTAAGCAATCCTCTCACTTCAGCCTCCCAGAGTGCTGGGATTATAGGTGTCAGCCATTGCGCCAGCCTTAAAATCTTTATTCTTATTTTTATGTTTTTATTTCTATTTACTTTTTTATTTTTCACAAGGTCTTGCTCTGTTGCCTGGGTTAGAGTGCATTGGCCTCATCATAGCTGACTGCTACCTCAGCCTCCCAAGTTGGTAGGACTACTGGTATACACCAAGTTGCCTAGCTAATTTTTTAATTTTCTGTAGAAATGAGATCTCAGTATATTGCCCAGGCTGATCTTGAACTTCCAGCCTCAAATGATCCTCCTGCCTTGGCCTCCTGAAGGGCTAGGATTACTGGTATGAGCCATCGTGCCCAGCCTCTGTGAGCCATTATAGCAGATTATAAAATATGAAGTGAGAGCTGGTAGGAACCCCTGTCAGTTAGTCAGAAGCATAGGATTACCAGTACTTGCGACTGGTGTTAGAACTGGGGGTAGTCTTAGAGGGGTTAGACTTTACCTTATGGTGTCTGAACTAACTCAGGATAGTTAGTGCCAGAAATGAATTGTTGAACATGCAGTTAGTCTCCAGAGGATCAGGGAATTGGTTGTTGGTGAAAAAAAAATTCCAAAATAACATAATAAATTATTATTATTATTTTTTTTTTTTTTTTTGAGACAGAGTCTCACTATGTAGCCCTCAGGAGAGTGCTGTGGTGTCACAGCTCACAGCAACCTCAAACTCTTGGGCTCAAGCAATTCTCTTGCCTCAGCCTCTCAAGTAGCTGGGATTACAGGAGTCCATCGCAACACCAGGCTATTTTTTGTTGCAGCTGTCGTCATTGTTTAGCTGGCCCCGAATCTGGGCTGAGTTTGAACCTGCCAACCTTGGTGTACGTGGCTGGCACCATAAGCACTGTGCTACAGGTGCCAAGCCATATTTTATATATATACATTCTTTTTTGTTATTGTTGTTGTTGTAGTTGTCATTGTTGTTTAGCAGGCCCAGGCATGGTTCAAACCTGCCAGCCCCGGTGTATATGGCTGGTATCCTAACACTAAGCATGGGTGTCAAGCCAGACATTTTAAACTTTCTATTTGTAGATGATATGATGGCATACCAAATAACCCAAGATTATTCAATGATAATACAGAATAAAATAATTGAATAAGGTAGAAAGAATATTAACATAACTATTAAAACGTTCACACATACAAAAATAACTAGTTAACTATAGAAAACAGTGTGGTGGTTTTGTTAGTAAATTAAAAATAGGATTACTGTGTGATGTAGCAGTTTCACTTCTGGATGTATGAACAAAATCATTGAAAGCAGGTTCTAAGAGATACTTGTACATCCATGTTTATAAAAGCATTATTCATAATAACTAAATGTGGATGTGAACCAAGTGTTCATCAAAAAGTGAACGAATAAGGAAAATGTGGTATATACCGTATATACTCGAGTATAAGCTGAGTTTTTTCGGCACAAAATTTGTGCCAAGTTCGGGTTTTTCGGCAAATTTTGTGCCGAAAAAACTCGGCTTATACTCGAGTATATAGGTACATAAAATTCAGACTTAAAAAGAAAGGAAATGCTGATATGTGCTCTGACTCAGATGAACCTTGAGGATGTTATGCTAAGCTAAATAAACCAGTCACAAAAAGACAAATACAATTGTGCACCACATAATGATTTCTTTGTCAATCGCACAAGAATGACAGTGGTCCCATAAGATTATAATGAAGCTGGCTGGGCATGGTGGCTCATACCTGTAATTCTAGCACTCTGGGAGGCTGAGGCAGGGGTATATTGCTAGAACTGAGCAATTCGAGACTGAGCAATTCGAGAGCAATTCAGCTCTTGGGCTGAACAAGAGCAAGACCCCATTTCTACTGAAAATAGAAAAATTAGCTAGGTGTCTGCAGTTCCAGGGACTCGGGAGGCTGAAGCAACACAATTGCTTGAGGCCGAGAGTTTGAGGTTGCCGTGAGCTAGGCTGACACCATAGCACTCTACCCTGGGCAACAGGGTGAGACTCTTGTTTAAAGAACATAAAAATAAAATAAAAAGATGCATTATTAAAGCAAAAGAATGCCTCTCATCTAGTGATGCGTAGCCATTGTTACTTTGTAGCATGATGCATTACTCATGTTTGTGGTGATGCTGGCTAACCTCCTGTGCTGCTACTAGTCCTATGAAATTGTGCAGTACTGTCCTAGGCTTTCACATCGTCTCATCACTCACTCACTGACTCATCCAGAGCCACTTCCAATCCTGTAGACTCCACTCATGGTAAGGGCTGTCAGTATGAATAACAAAGAGAGTGGCTCTCTAGAAGAAAAGAAAGACCAGGCACTGGTGGCGGCTCATGCCTGTAATCCCAGCACGCTGGGAGGCCGAGGCAGATGCATTGCTTGAGCTCAGGAGTTCGAGACCAACCTGAGCAAGAGCAAGACTTCACCTCCAAAAATAGCCAGGCATTGTGGTGGGCACTGTAATCCCAGTTACGAGGGAGGCTGAGGCAAGAGAATTGGTTTAGCCCAAGATTTAGAGGTTGCTGTGAGCTATGAGGCCATGGTACTCTACCAAGGGTGACAAAGTGAGACTCTGTCTCAAAAAAAAAAAAAAATAAATAAATATAAATAAAAGAAAAAAATGTTTACTTGGGGATAGGGTATTCCCACGGGGATAGGGTATTCCCACAGGGATATGCGTGCCATAATAAACTATGTGCATGTATAGGGAGGTAAAGGAACACAAAGTCTTTAAAGAAACAGTGAGGAAGATTGCATACTTGTTTTGAGATAATTAACCTTAGGTATGAGTGTCAGTAACAAGGGCAGTCTTTTGAGTCAGAGTCTGTGACAGTAGAGTGCTTTGATGTTATACCTCACAGCAACCTTAGATTCCTGGGCTCAAGTGATTCTCTTGCCTCAGCTTCCCAAGTAGCTTGGATTGCAGGCACCAGCCACAACAATTGGCTATTTTTAGAGATGGGGGTCTCAGTCTTGAGTTTAGGCAATCCACCCTCCTTGGCCTCCCAGATAATAGGATTACAGGCGTGAGCCACCAAGTCCAGCCCTGAGATGATTCTGGTTATTAGGCATATGTGCATGGTGTTCCCTGGCCCTATTTGGCAGGGGTTCTTTTGTTTTGTTTTACCACAAACTACTCCATTTTAATTCTTTTGTCTGTTTGTTTGTTTGGGGGTCTTTTTGAGACAAAGTCTTGTTCTGTCACCCTGGATACAGTGCAGTGGTGCCATCATCAGAGCTCATAGCAACCTCGAGCTCCCAGGCTCCAGAGATCCTCCTGCCTCAGCCTCCTGAGTAGCTGGGATGACAGGTGTCTACAACCACACCTGGCTAATTTTTCTACTTTTATAGTGACAGGGTTGTACTATCTTGCTCAGGCTGGTCTAGAGCTCCTGAACTCAAGCAATCCTGCCACCTTGGTTTCCCAAAGTGCTAGAATTACAAGTGGGAGCCATTGTACGTGCACAGTCTCCATTTTAACGTGGACAATTTTCACATTCCCCTCTTTTGATAAGATTCTTCCTCCAAAAGGATCACCAATTAATCATCCTGTCATTACATTTTTTTAAATTAATTAATTATTTATTTATTTTTGAGACAGAGTCTCTCTATGTCACCCGTGGTAGAGTGCCATGGCGTTACAGCTCACAGCAACCTCAAACTCTTGGGCTTAAGTGATCCTCTTGCTTCAGCCTCCCAATCAGCTGGGACTACAGACACCCGCCACAACACCTGGTTATTCTTATTATTATTTTTGGTTGGAATTGTCATTGTTTGGCAGGCCCAGGCTGGATTCGAACCCGCCAGCTCTGGTGTTCTGGTGGCTGGCGTCCTAGCTGTTGAGCTACAGGCGCCACTCCCTGTAGCTAGATTTTATTTTGTGTTTTGGTTTTTGTGTTTTTGTTTTAAATAGAGTTTCACTCTGTTGCCCTGGCACCAGCCTAGCTAGCAGGAACCTCAGCTCCTGTCTCAAGCCATCCTCCTGTCTCAGACTCCCAAGTAGCTGAAACTACAGGCACCCACCACAACACCCAGCTAATTTTTGTATTTTTAGTAGAGACAAGGTCTTGCTCTTGTTCAGGGATGGTCTGGAATTGTTCAGCTCAAGCAATCCACCCACCTTGGCCTTTCAGAGTGCTGGGATTCCAGGTGTGAGCCAAAACACACAAAAATTAAATGACCATTATCTTATCAAGTGAAAAGGTAGGCATTAATAGGTCTCATTATGATTATTACATGCAATCTTATTCTCAAGCCTTGGGAAAAGCTGTCATAGCATGAAAGTGTCCTGGTTTGCTGTTTGAATATCTGTGGCTATGGCACTGAGTAGTTTGGTTTACTTTTTGTGTAGCCGAATCATCGGGCCTAAGACTTTTTCCTTCAAATTCATCTAGTTTTGGCTTATAGGGCTTCAGGAACAGAGCAGTTCTCACCTTTAGTAATTTCAAGGAGGAATTTTGAATTGGAAGAATCTAAAAGAATTTAGGATCTTGCCTAGGCTGATTATAAGAACTGAAAAACAATGTATGGGCTACAATCTTATAACAGGTGTATTATACATTTTCTTTTAGAAAGATAAATTGTTTCTCTACATTGATCACATAGGAATCTCAGATTTAAAAACCTCTTGTGGCTAGAAAGCCAAACCAAGGCCAACAAGCTTTTCTCTACAGTGTTAATGTTCCTGGGCTGCCAGGAAGTGACAATATTTATTCACTTATCATAATGCTGGGAAATCTTGAAGCCAGACATTCTATGTATATTCTCAAACATGATATTTCAGCCAAAGCCTTGGTAATATAACCAATGTTTTCAACTGTATCTTATTATAAAGAGAGAGCAAATTTTTATTGAACTTATGCAAATAATCATATCACCATAAGAAAACTCATAAATAGTTTCTCAATTTTGGAGGGATTAAGTAGGGAGGAAAAGCAAATCCTTTTACCTTTGTTCACAAAAGTATACTTTATCAAATTATTATAAACTATATATAGCTTAAAGAAGAAAATTTCCCTAAATCTGGAAAACAAAACATTTACGTAAAGAATCAATGTTTTGAAATAAAAGTCAAAAAACATTATTGTTAACAGTTATGCAGTCTCATGTAGTTACTTGTTACTTTTTGTTCTGCTTAATCTTTTTTTTTTGAGACAGAGACTCAAGCTGTAGCCCTGGGTAGAGTGCTATGGCATCATAGCTCACAGCAACCTCCAACTCCTGGGCTCAAGCGAGTCTCCTGCCTCTGTCTCCCAAGTAACTGGGACCACAGGCACCCGCCACAACACCTGGCTATTTATTTATTTTTTTGGTTGCAGCCGTCACTGTTGTTTGGCGGGCCTG
Source organism: Loris lydekkerianus (assembly GCA_963574355.1). Lineage (NCBI taxonomy): Eukaryota > Metazoa > Chordata > Mammalia > Primates > Lorisidae > Loris > Loris lydekkerianus. The sequence continues at coordinate 21,571 of CAUYPK010056173.1, read as the reverse complement.
GACTGGATTTGAACCACCAGCTCAGGTGTGTGGCTGGTGCCTTAGCCGCTTGAGCCACAGGTACCGAGCCTTCCTTTTTTTTTTTTTTAAGACAGAGTCTCAAGCTGTCGCCTTGGGTAGAGTGTCGTGGCGTCACAGCTCACAGCAACCTCTTTCAGGGGTCCTCAAGCTGCGGCCCGCGGGCCACATGAGGCGGTGTGATTATATTTGTTCCCATTTTGTTTTTTTACTTCAAAATAAGATATGTGCAGTATGCATAGGAATTTATTCATAGTTTTTTTTTTTTTTTAACTATAGTCCAGCCCTCCAATGATCTGAGGGACAGTGAACTGGCCCCCTACTTAAAAAGTTTGAGAACCTCTGCTGGGTTTAAGTGATTCTCTTGCCTCAGCCTCCCAAATAGCTGGGACTACAGGCACCCGCCACAATGCCTGGCTATTTTTTGGCTGTAGTTGTCATTGTTATTTGGCAGGCCTAGGCTGGATTCAAACCTGCCAGCTCTGATGTATGTGGCTGGCACCCTAACTGCTGAACTACAGGTGCTGAGCTGATTTTTTTTTTTTTTTGAGACAGAGTCTCACTCTGTGGCCCTGGGTAGAGTACTGAGACCTCATAGCTCATAGCAATCTCAAACTCTTGGCTTTGAGCAATCCTCTTGCCTCAGCCTTGGAGCAGCTGGGACGAAGGCACTTGCCACAATGGCCGGCTAGTTTTTCTATTTTATAGTAGAGGCAGGGGTCTTGATTTTTGCTCAGGCTAGTTTTGAGCTCCTGAGCTCAAGTGATCTGCCCACCTTGGCCTCCCAGAGTGCTAGAATTACAGGTGTGAGCCAATGCCCCCATTTGTTATGTTTGATCTTAATTAGCAGGTTTATGAACTTAGCACTTTCTTTATTAGAGTTCTAAAAAAATTTGATTTAGTCTATTGATACTAAAGGTATTAGAAACTTACATTAAGAGCACTTGTTCAGGGCCAGAGATAGTGGCTCATGCCTGTAATCCTAGCACTCTGGGAGGCCAAAGGGGTTATATTGCCTGAGCTCACAGGTTTGAGACCAGCCTGAGTCAGAGCAAGACCTTGTCTCTAAAAATAGCCTGGTGTTGTGGTGGGTGCCTGTAGTGCCAGCTACCTGGGAGGCAAGAGAATCCCTTGAGCCCAGGAGTTGGAGGTTGTCATGAGCTATGATGCCACGGCATTCTACTGAGGGTGACAGAGAGAGACTGTCTCAAAAAACAAATAAACAAAAAATAACAACAACAAAAACACTTGTTCCAGTCTTTTCCATGAATCTAATTGAAGTTGCCCTTAAAGAAATAAAAACCAAAACTATAGATTACAGACTTACTAGAAATGCTTTAAAATAAAATGAAAGTTAATTATAATCAGCAATTGGCCAAGAAATTTGGTTATTTTTCTGGCATGTAAGATAATAACGAAAGTATGACTCATGACATGCTTGATTTTTAAGAATTTTATACAATTTTGGCTGGGCACCTGTTGCTCAGTAGTGAGGGCACTGGCCACATGCTCTGAGGCTGGAGGGTTCCAATCTGGCCTGGGCCAGCTAAACAACAACGACAACTGTAACAAAAAAATTGCCAGGCGTTGTGGTGGGTGCCTCTAGTGCCAGCTACTTGGGAGGGTGAGGCAAGGGAATCACTTAAGTCGAAGAGTTTGAGGTTGCTGTGAGCTGTGACGCCACAACACTCTACCGAGGGCCACATAGTGAGACGCTGTCTCAAAAAAAAAAAAAAAAAAAAAAGAATTTTATATAATTTCAATAACACACCCATAAATGTAACTCAAAGAAAATGTAATATCAGTTATTATTTGACAATGTGTTCTATATAATTTAATACATCAAACAAACCTAATTATTTATGAGGTCTGACCATTAAGTTTGTGAACTCATCTTAGAAAAAATGCTACTTATCTCATTGCTGAATATCACTACCATCACCTTTGAAGGGAAAGGGAAGCTATGCACTGATGCCAGTACCTGGTGTGCCCTTCAAAGCAATTGTAGAACTCTTTCTGTAATGGCCATCAAACCTGTCATTGATGACTTAAATGTCATCAAAATGTCTTCCTTTCAATATTTCCTTTATCTTTGGGTAAAGGAAAAAGTCACTGGAGGTCAGATCAGATGAGTAGGGAGGGTATTATTTGTTGGCTGGCTAAAAATTCCATCCCAGATAGTGTCATGTGCACTGATGTATTGTCTCCATGCAAGAACCGTGAGTTTTTGGCCAAGATTTTCCTGTTTTCCAATGTTTACTTGGTCTGCTATGCTTCTCACAGTCATTTACCACAGTTTGGCAAATGTTGTCAATGTTTTCATCATTCTGCTCATGATTGGCTGCCCTGACCTCTCCACCTGTGACGCTTTCTCTCCCCTCTCCATTTGTTCAATGCTATTTTCTTCGTGGCATTACCCCATAAACTTGGACTAATGTGTCCCTGATTTCACTTCCACTCTTGACAAGTTTAACAAGAAATTTAATTATCTTCATAATACATAAAATCTTTGTTTTAAAGGCCAGCTACTAAAAAAGTAAAACAACAACAGAATAAAAACATCCTGCAGGGTGGTGCCTGTGGCTCAAAGGAGTAGGGCGCGGGCCCCATATGCCAGAGGTGGCGGGTTCAAACCCAGCTCTGGCCAAAAACTGAAAAAAAAAAAAAAAACAAAACATCCTGCAGTATTATTGCTTCTCTTTGTTGGAAGGTGATTCAGACAATTTGCAAGTCAAACTTAATGGAAAGGTACCTGAATTCCATCAGACATAAAAAGAGTGTGTTTCCAGGGTTATTAGTGTACAACATATTATAGAGGAAGGTAAACAAGAAAATCAATACCTTGAGCAGTAGAATACATGGGCTCCTGGGAAAAGCAGGAGGAATTTCCTAGTTATGTGGAACAATTCAGACATATCAAAAAAAGCAAGTGAGATACCATCTCACCTCAGTTAAAAGGGCTTTTATCACAAAAGACAGGCAATAACAAATGCTGGCAAGGATGTGAAGAAAGGAGAACCCTTGCACACTATTGGTGAGAATGTAAATTAGTGCAACCACTATGGAGAACATGTTCCTCAACAAACTGAAACTAGGCAGGTGCAGTGGCTCATGCCTGTAATCCTAGCACTCTGGGAGGCCTAGATGGGTAGATTGCTTGAGCTCAGGAGTTTGAGATAAGCCTGAGCAAAAGTGAGACACCTGTCTCTACTAAAATCAGGGAAAAATAAAGATTAAAAACTAGCTGAGCATGGTGGCACATGCCTGTAGTCCTAGCTACTCAGGAATCTGACACAAAAGGATTGTTTGAGCCCAAGAGTTTGAGGTTGCTGTGAGCTATGATGACACCATGGCACTCTATTGAGAACAACAGAGTCAGACTCTGTCTCACAAAAAAGAAAAAAAAAAAAAAAAAAGAATGGCTCCTTGCCTGTAGCTCAGCGGCTAGGGCGCCAGTCACATACGTAGGAGCTGGCAGGTTCGAATCCAGCCTGGGCCTATCAAACAACAATGACAACTATAACCAAAATATAGCCAGGCGTTGTGGCAGGTGCCTGTAGTCCCAGCTACTTGGGAGGCTGAGGCAAGAGAATCACTTAAACCCAAGGTTGCTGTGAGCTGTAACAGTATAGCTTTCTACCCAGGGTGACAGCTTGAGACTCTGTCTCAAAAAAAAATTTTTTAAACATTTTTTTTAAAGGGAGAGAGATGAATGAATAGAGAAATTGTGGTGCTTGTATAAATGGAATATATAGCCTCAAACAAAAATAAAATGCTGCCATTTGGAACAACATGGATGGAACTGGAGAACATGAGATTAAGTGAAATAAGCCAAGCACAGAAAGACAAATCTCACATGTTCTTCATTCATATGTGGGAGCCAAATGTGGAAAATAATTGATTTCATGGATAAACAAAGTTTAAAATAATCATTACCAGAGGCAGGGAAAAATAAAATGCAGATAATTGATGGGTACAAAAATATAGTTCAATCGAATGAGTAATACTTAATAGCACAATGAAGCGACTACAATTAACAGTAAGTTAGGGTACATTTAAAAATAACCGAAAGAGTGGAACTGGAATCCCTAACACAAAGAAATGATATATGCCTGAGGTGATGGATATCCCCATTACCCTGATTTGATTAAGATACATTGTACAAATATTATACTTGTAATATACATTGTGATGTTTTGACATGCACCCTGTAAATAGATAAAAGTAGAATATACTCATAATATTTACAAATAAAAAATGTTTTCAAAGTTAAATAAATAGTTATCAGTTGACTAGGGATTCAATTTCTACGTACATACCCACAGGAATTGAAAACATATGTTCACATAGAAACCTGCACATGAATGCATATAGTAGCATTTTTTTTCCCCAGTGGTAAGATAGGACTTTTATTAGAAGTTATAAAGGAATTCAGAAGAAGCAAAAAGCACCAGAGCTTCTGGAAGGGGGAAAGAACTGAAGAACTCACTCGGGAGTCTCCATGTGGGCTCTTTCTTTTAAGTCTAGAGGATTACACTTGGCTGGCAGTTGGCAGATTAGTAGCATGATTTTTAATACCCCCAAAGTAGAAGTATCCCCCCCACAACCCTCTAATAAGCCAGGAGTACACAATCCATTTACACCGGAGGAAAACATTGCTTTTCTAAGTCTTTTAAGATAAACATTCAAGAGAGTGAGAACTAAAGAAAAGGCTCAGCAAGGTGGCTCATGCCTGTAATCCCAGCACTCGGAGAGGGCAAACTGGGAGGATGCTTTGAGGCCAGCAGTTTGAGACAAGCCCCCTCTCTCTACAAAATAATTAAAAATTAGCTAGGCATAGTGGCATATGCTTGTTATCCCAGCTACAGGAGAATGAGGCAGGAGGATTGCCGGAGCCCCAGAGTTTGAGGTTGTAGTGAGCTATGATGATGCTACTGCATACCAGCCTGGATAGCAGAGCTACGCCCTGTCTCAAAGGAAAAAAGAAAAACAAAAGAAAAATAAGGGGAACAACAACAAAAAAAAAGAACTGCAGACAAAAGTTACGGCAGCTGTCTAAAAAGTTAAAAAAGGTATTACTCCACCCAACCAAAAAGATACAGCTTTTCAAGGGGAGAGAAAACAGCTGACAGCAATTATGTATGACCTGTGAACCCTATTTAGCAAGATACTGCAAGTTGAACTTTTAGACATACTAATGTAAGAAGCTTCAAGAGGAAAACTCTACCTCTAGAAATGAAATTATCATTTTATGTTTTGAGACAGAGCCTCACTATGTCACCCTCAGTAGAGTGTTATGGCATCACAGCTCACAGCAACCTCAAACCTTTGGGCTTAAGCTATTTTCTTGCCTTCCTTCAGCCTCCCAAGTAGCTGGGACTACAGGTGCCGGCCACAATGCTCAGCTATGTTTTGCTGTTGCTGTTGTTGTCGTCATCGTTGTTTGGCAGGCCTGGGCTGGGTTCGAACCCTTTAGCCCTGGTGTATGTGGCCTGCGCCCACGCCACTGAGCTACAGGTGCCAAGCCTGAAATTATCATTTTAAATGAGAAAAAAAGCATTTTAAAACCTGGAATTAGAAATATTAAAAGCCACTATGAAACAGAAAAGAACTTCAGAGAATTAAAAACAAAACATCTCCGCTCGGTGCCCATAGCTCTGTGGTTAGGGCACCGGCCACATACACCAGGGCTGGCAGGTTCAAAACCATCCGGGCCTGCTAAACAACAATGACAACTACAACAAAAAAATAGCAGGGCGTTGTGGCAGGCACCTGTAGTCCCAGCTACTTGGGAGGCTGAGGCAAGAGAATTGCTTAAGCAGAAGAGTTTGAGGTTGCTGTGAGCTGTAACTCCACAGCACTCTACCCAGAGCAATAGAGTGAGACTCTGTCTCAAAAAAAAAAAAAAAAAAAAAACTTGCAAATTTTACTAAAAGCAGAACAATATTTCAAGAAAAATTTCTTGTTATAACAGATGGGAGCAATTTTTTAGTTTTATATCAGCATATTTTTAATATTAAACTCAATCTTTAGAAAGATTTGTAAATAATTCCCTTCTAATTATAACCAACTAGAATACACAGAAAATTCATTTCCTATTGGCACAGACATTTGATGACTCTGCTTTGTTCATTATTTTTTCTTAAATAACCACTCATTTTATGTTAGGACAAAAATAGGCCACATATGATTCTTTCTCATCTGGGAGGCCGAGGCGGGTAGATTGCCTGAGCTCATGAGTTAGAGACCAGCCTCAGCAAGAGCCAGCCCCTGTTTCTAAAAAATAGCTGGATGTTGTGGGGGGCACCTGTAGTCCCAACTACTTGGGAAGCTGAGACAAAGGACTTGCTTGAGCCCAATAGTCTGAGGTTGCTGTGAGCTCAGATTATCTTCTGAGGGCAACAAAATTAGATTCTCAAATTAAATAAATAAATAAAGATTCTTTTGGGTCAGTGCCTGTAGCTCAGTGGCTAGGGTGCAGGCCACATACACCAGGGCTGGTAGGTTCGAACCCACCAATCTTGTTTGCCAAACAACAACAACAACAAAAATGGCTGGGCATTATGGTGGGCACCTGTAATCCCAGTTACTTGGGAGGCTGAGGCAAGAGAATTTCTTGAGCCCGGGAGTTGAAGGTTGCTGTGAGCTGTGACTCCACGGCATTCTACAGAGGGTGAAATAGTGATACAATGACTAAAAAAAAAAAAAAAAAAAAAAAAAATCTTTCTGTTGCAAAATTATTCTCTTTTCTATTTAACCTTCCTTATCAGAAATTTACTTTGAATTTTGATGCCTCAACTCTTCATATCCTTCTCTCCTAATTACTGCTTCCTTTCTTCTTATTTCTACCTTTCCTAAGTCTGTCTCTCTCTCTCTCTCTCTCTCTCTCTATATATATATATATATATATATATTTTTTTTTTTTTTTTTTTTTTTTTTTGTACAGAGTCTCACTTTATGGCTATTGGTAGAGTGCCATGGCGTCACACGGCTCACAGCAACTTCCAACTCCTGGGCTTAGGCAATCCTCTTGCCTCAGCCTCCTGAGTAGCTGAGACTACAGGTGCCTGCCACAATGCCCGGCTATTTTTTGTTGGAGTTTGGCTGGGGCTGGGTTTGAACCCACCACTCTCAGTATATGGGTCTGGTGCCCTACCCACTGAGTCACAGGTGCCATCCCCTAAGTTTATATTTTTAAATGAATTTTAAATAAAACTCTGAACTAGACAAAATTATTCTTTTTTCTCAATGAAGAACACAGTGCTTTTCTTACAGTTTTTCTCATCATAAACACGTTACTTTTCTGTATACTTTATATATAGAATTATATACATTAATTATTAATACAATTGTTAAAATCTTACCTTACTTTCTAGAAAAAAATATTGAACTGTCACATATTAGTATTTTATAAATGAGAAACAAGCACAGTGGTTACAGTGCCAGCCACATACACCAAGGCTGGTGGGTTCACACCCAGCCCAGGCCTGCTGAACAACAATGTCAACTGCAACAAAAAAATAGGTCAGAGTTGTGGTGGGCGCCTGTAATCCCAGCTACTTGGGAGGCTGAGGCAAGAGAATTGCTACAGCCCAAGAGTTTGAGGTTGCTGTGAGCTGTGATGCCACAGCACTCTACCGAGGATGACATAATGAGACTCTGTCTCAACAACACCAAAAAAAAAAATGAAATAAATAAATGAGAATCAATTTAAAGTTTTTTGAAACCTGTTTTCTCATAATTTAATTTTTATGTATATTAATAGATCCAAAAATATTTAGGTTTTCCATAAAATTTAAGAAGCCAAAAATAAATTTACTCCTACATTTAGCAAATTCAGCTTTTTAAAATCTTGTTTGGAAATGATTCAGATATTTAATAAGTATCTATCACTTAATTCAACATACTGTAACTTAGAGCTTTCAAATTACATAAAAAGTTCATTTATGAACATTTACTCCATTTATATTTACCAAATTTATTTATTTATAGCAATTGTACCTATATCTCTTATGAAAATTGAGATATGAGGCAGTTAGTCACCATTTCAAATTATTTCTTTGTTAACCATTTTTACAGCCTATTGATATCGGAATTCCAGGTTCTTGGTCTCCTCCATTCGGACCACAAGATCAGTGGTAAGTCAGGATTTATTTACAGAAACCAAACATTACAACAACTACAAAAACCAAACCTCCTGGCAGAGAGAACCTATGAGGGGAACAAGCTCTCCTGCTCCCTCGTGGGGTCTGTCCTGGGCTCTCTGTTGAGGGGTTTATATAGTGGCAGGGGGGGTTGTTCTGCTAAGGCATGGGTCTTGTTGGTTACAGCCAGCTGTCCAATGAACTCTCAGGCCTTGGAAACTGACATGAAATCCACCAGTCAGAAGTACAGGGGAGGAGAGAGCAAGGCCCATCCAGCCAGAAGTGCAAGGGAGGAAACAGCAAGGCGCCAGAGTCTTCCCGCAGGTGTCCAGCCCTGTCAGCAAGCTGGTTCCTTCATGGGCAGGAGTATCGACACCTCCAGGGCTAAGGCAGCAGGTCATGGTGCTGCCTTGTCCTGCATCACTCTATCAGTAGTTCACCCAATAGAAACTTACATACATGAGTATTTTGCCTATAACTCACAAGATACAGTTGTTTTTATTAAATCAACAATATTACTACTATTCTGGGTTTGGCTTGTTTGAGAGTTTTATAAGTTGTGTCAAATTTTGACATCTTAATGGGTAGCAGAGACAAATTTAAACTGAGTAGTAACACAGGCAAAAATATGTGCTGATAATTGTAAAGACATTTTCATTTTATCAACAAATTTAAAATCAGCTTATCAAAATTTACTTACATCACAGGAACTAGAAGGCATTAGGTCAATTACTATATATTTTATGTGAATACTCATTAGAATTCTTTAAGGATTTCTGGAAAACTATGCCAGATTTTACCATGTAGACATAGCATATAGCATAATACATACACATTTGCATAAACACATCTGAACACTAATATACACACTAAATAGCTTTCATTTTAGAATTTTAGTCATGAAATATGAATACAAACTCACTGATTTATAAAGGCAATTAAATCCAAATTATATTCTAACAAAATAGTGATACCAGAATTTTGTCTTCTGTAGGTTCTTTTTTTTTTGCAGTTTTTGGCCAGGGCTGTGTTTGAACCTGTGCACATGGGGCCAGCGCCCTACTCCTTTGAGCTACAGGCACCGCCCTTCTGTAGGTTCTTGATCTCGCTGAATGGAAGAAGGAATCCAGGGACCACAGATCAGTGCTAAGACAGGATTTATTTATAGAGAAGAATACAAAAACACCAATGTTCCTGGCAGCAGAGAGAACCCAGGTGGGGTGGGGGGTGGGGGGTCAGAACAGCTCTCTCACTCCCTCTGTCTCTCTCAGGGCTCTTTGTCCAGGGGTATATATAGTCGCATGGGGGGTCTCCCTGTAGTTATATTTAGCTGGAATTCAGTTGTTACATTTAGCTGGCAAGGGTCCTCTGTAATCACATTTAGCCTGAACTCAGTAGCAAATCAATGGCTATAATCACTTTCATTCCCAGGCCTAGGAAACTTACATGAAATTGACCAGGCCTGGAAACTTACATGAAATTGACCAAACCTAGGAAAGGGGGTTCCCTGTTCACCCCTAAGTGCAGGGGAGGGAGACCTAAGGTGCTGGTGTCTCCCCAGCAGTTGTCTGGCCCCTCTGGCTACTGGAGCCTCCTACAGGGCACCCCCTGCCTACCTTCCAGCCCCGTTTCCACCACACCAACACTGCCAGGGCTGAGGAGGCAGGTCCTCCAGCTCAGCTCAGCTGAGCAGGTGGGGGCACCACCTGTCCTGTATCAATAGGAGTTGTTCATGTGACTACATTTTATTTGCTCTGAAAGGTAATTTAATCAAGGTTGTGGATGAAAATTTGGGGTTAAGAAGTTTCCATAGGGCGGTGCCTGTGGCTCAAAGGAGTAGGGCGCCGGCCCCATATGCCAGAGGTGGTGGGTTCAAGCACAGCCCCAGTCAAAAACTGCAAAAAAAAAAAAAAAAAAGAAGAAGTTTCCATAGCAGTTTGTCTTTCCATCTTTCTTTTTGTTGAGACAGTTTCACCTGGGTTGCCCGTGCTAGAGCGTAGTGGTGTCATCATAGCTCACTACAACCTCCAACTCCTAGGTTCAAACAATCCTCCTACCTCAGTTCCCCAAGTATCTAGGACTACAGGGGCAGGCCACCATGCTGGCGAATGTTCTTGAAATTATTTTTTGTAGAGATGGGGTCCTGCTATATTGCTCAGCCTTGTCTTGAACTTCTTGGCTTGCGCTATCCTTCTGTCTCACCCTCCCAGAGTGCTGGAATTATAAGCATGAACCAGAGCCTGGCCTTGAAGTTTCATTTTTTAAAAACCTCTTTTTATATTTTTTTTCAGTTTTAAATGAGTTCAGGGTTAAATATTCAAATGTTTACATTTTAGTTGGAACTGGCTGAACTGTATGAGAAGAACAAAATCGGCTCAGCACCTGTAGCTCAGAGGCTAGGGTGCCGGCCACATACACCCAAGGTGGCGGGTTTGAACCCAGCCCAGGCCTGCCAAACAACGACAACTACGACCAAAACATAGCTGTGTTTGTGGTGGGCACCTGTAGTCCCATCTACTTGGGAGACTTAGACAAGAGAATCACTTAAGCCCAAGAGTTGGAGGTTGCTGTGAGCTGTGACGCTACAGCACTCTACCCAGGGTGACATAGTGAGACTCTGTCTCAAAAAAAAAAAAAGAGAACAAAATCTCAAAGTGACATTGAATAAATCTATCTTTTGTTTGTCCATCTTGTTCACTTAACTAGTCAATGCAGGTAGGGGAACATCTTACAATTATTTTATTTTATTTTATTTAAAAATTTTTTTTTTCTTTTTAGAGACAGAGTCTCACTTTATCGCCTTCAGTAGGGTGCCATGGTGTCACACAGCTCACAGCAACTTCCAACTCTCGGGCTTAGGCGATTCTCTTGCCTCAGCCTCCTGAGTAGCTGGGACTACAGGCGCCCGCCAGGCTATTTTTTTGTTGCAATTCGGCTGGGGCTGGTTCCAACGCTCCACCCTCAGTATACCCACTGAGCAACAGGCGCAGCCCCAAGTTTTTTCTTTGTCCCCCGCCACACCCCGAACACCGAGTGGAAGACAGAACAATTTTTTTTTTTTTTTTTTTTTGAGACAAAGTCTCACTTTGTTGGCCGTGGTAAAGTGTCATGGCATCATAGTTCACAGCAACCTCAAACTCTTGGGGCTTAAGCGACTCTCTTGCCTCAGCCTCCCAAATAGCTGGGACTACAGGTGCCCACCACAACACCCAACTATTTTTAAAGATGAGGTCTCGTTCTGCCTCAGGCTGGTCTTGAGTCTGTGAGCCCAGGAAATCCACTCACCTGGGCCTTCCAGAGTGCTAGGATTACAGGAAGGAGCCACCTTGCCCAGCCTTAGGACCAGTGTTTTAGATCATGGTGACCATCCTAATGGCTTTTAATTAGCCAAAACAAACAATTTTGAATGTTTATGTTTGCTTTTGGCAGATTTTTAGAAATAAACAAGGAAAAAGAGCCAAGTAATTTACAGATATGTATAACCAAAATAAAAACAAAACCAGAGTACTTAACAAAAATTTTGAACCAAGTACACAGATGAAACACAATACTAAATTAGGTATGCACAATACTAAATTAGGTGTGCAAAAGTAAATTTGCCAGAAATGACATGCTTCAGAGACAGGATGTAAATTCTTTAGAAACTGGAGTCTTCAAACCAGAAGGACACTTGTCTTTATACCAGGAAGGACCTACCAGAAAAGACAAAAAGTCTTTCATCATCTCAGCAGCTATTTTAGAATTTTATTTTATTATTTAGACGGGGTCTCACTCTGTTGTCCAGGCCAGAGTGCAATGGCAAGCTCACTGTAGCCTCAAACTACTGGGCTCACCCTCCTGCCTGCAGCAATTCTTCTGTCTCACTTTAGGACTAAAGTTGTTTGCTACTACATGTGAGTAATTGTTAATTTTTTTTGTAGAGTCAGGGTCTTGCTATGTTGCCTAGGCTGGTCTCAAACTCCTGGCCTCAAGAGATCTTCCTGCCTTGACCCCTCAAACTGCTGAGATTACAGGCATGAGCCACTGTGCCTAGCCAAGGGAGACTTATAAGCAAAATAAATCCGAAGTAAAAAAGTCAAAGTACTTCTACCTCCCAAAAGGGAGGCTTGACTTGAGAGAAGCCTCACCAGGGGAGAAAAGCAAGTTATGCACATCACTTCCAAGAACTTCTGATTCTTTATGAAAGTATTCTTTCTTCAGATCCCATTTCGACCCATTTATGTCAAACTAAATAATAGAGGCTCACTAACAGAAAATTTTTATTTGGGGACATTGCAATGGCATACATGTGCCATAGTAAACTATGTATATATTCTGAGAGGTAAAGGAAGACAAAATTTTATTTATTTATTTATTTATTTGAGACAGACTCTAAGTCTGTCACTCTGGATAGAGTGCTGTGTCATTGTAGCTTACAGCAACCTCAAATTCCTGGGGTTGAGCAATTTTTTTGCCTCAGCCTCTGGAGTAGCTGGGACTATAGGAACCTGCCACGACAATCACCTAGTTTTTCTACTTTTAGTAGGCAGGCGGTCTTGCCCTTGCTTATGCTGGTCTCCAATTCCTGAGTTCAAGCAATCCACCTACCTTGGCCTCCTGGAGTGCGAGGATGACAGGCATGAGCCACTGCACTCGCCCTTAAGACAAAAGTTTTTGAAGGGAAAAATGAAGAACATTACATACTTGTTATGATATAATTATCAATAACAAGGGTGATGCTAGCCAGAGGTTGGACAGGCAGTTGCTAGGCAGATGTCTTCACAGAAGTATTCTCTGTGTAAGGTTGTGGTTTTTGCAATTCTTTGTGATAGTCGTTGTTATCAGACACATGCACGTGAAAATATTCCTTTCATGGCATTCCCTGGCTCTATTGGTCAGAGGTTTTTGGTTTTTTTTTTACACAAGCAACCACATTTTAATTCTGACAACTTTCACAGTGCCCTGTAGAGCTGAGATATTCTTTATCTTTTTTTTTTTTTTTTTTTTTCTTCTGTTACCCCAGCTAGAGGGCCATGGCCTCAGCCAAGCTCATAGCAACTTCAAATTAGAGATCCTCCTGCCTCACCCTCCCAAATAGCTGGGGCTACAAGGACCTGCCATGACACCTAGCTGATTTTCCTAATTTTATTTATTTATTTATTTAGAGACAGAGTCTTAACCTGTCACCCTGGACAGAGTCCTTTGCTGTCACAGCTCACAGCAATCTCAAACTCTTGGGCTTAAGTGATTCTCTTATCTCAGCCTCCCAGGTAGCTGGGACTACAGGTGCCCTCCACAATGTCCAGCTATTTTTTGTTGCAGTTGTCGTTGTTTTAGCTGTCGAGGGCTGGGTGGAAACCTGCCAGACTGGGTGTATGTGGCACTAAGCTATGGGCACCGCCGATTTTCCTACTTTTACTAGAGACAGGGTCTCACTTTTCCCAGGCTGATCTCAAACATTTAAGCTCAAGCGATCTTCCTACCTTGACCTCCCAGAATACTCGGATTATAGACGTGAACCACCATACCAGGCCAATTTTTTATGTTTTATACTGCATTTTTACAGTACCTTTTCTATGTTTACATAGATTTAGATATAAAAATACTTACCATACTGTTGCAATTGCATATGGTATTCAGTAGGGTATCATTCTGAGGAGGTTTGTAGCTTAGGAGCAATAGTCAGGATGTATAATAGGCTATCTCATCTAGGTTTGTGTAAATACACTCTGTGATGTTTGCACAGGAAAATCATCTACTTGCACATTTCTTTTTTTTTTTTTACCACAAAAAATCTCAAATTTATTGGAAAAGGTATCATACATATTCAAGAAACTCAGTCAACTTCCAAAATAATAAATAAAAGAGACCCACATTAAGACCAATCATAGCCAAATTTTTGAAAGCCAAAGACCATAATAAAATATTGAGAACAAGAAAAAATTAACTCATTAAATGTAGGAAAGCACAACTTTGATTAATATTCTTTTTTCTTTTCTGAACATCTTATATTGACATAAAATTGTATAAAGCAGTACATGTAACACAATTGCAATTCTTTGCTGCTGTACTGGCGGTTTTATTACCTGTATAAGTAGCACAAAGGAGAGAGGGAACAGAGCTATATTAGAGTGAAATTCAACATTTTACCAGGATTAAGTTAAATGAATATTAATCTGAAGTAGATTATAATCAGTTAAGTGCTCTCTAGAGCAACCACTAAGAAAATAAAATAACTCAAGCTGGAGAAAGAGAGGAGAGAGAGATTTTATTTAACAAACAAATAATGCAGCAAAGGTATAAAAGAGAAGCAAAAAAATTATAATCACAACCTAGAACATGTTATTCAAATTTTTTATTTTATTTTATTTTTTATTAAATCATAACTGTGTACATTAATGCGATCATGGAGCACTATACACTGGTTTTATATACAATTTGAAATATTTTCATCAAACTGGTTAACATAGCCTTCCTGTTTACTCAAATTTTTTAAGTAATAACATTAAGAATTGGTTCATTAAGCATGCCAATCAATTGCCAGACTGTTTAAAAGATACCCCATTCCATGCCACTTATAAGATAAATATTTAACATTAAAACATACCAATAAGTTGAAAGCAAAAAGGTCGAAAATTAATATACTAAGCTAACAGTAACAGACCTGGTATAATAATAGCAAAATAAATTAAGGCAAGAAATATAAGTAAAGACAAAAAGCAACATTTCATTGCAATAAAACATAAAATATGTGAGGGAAATATAAAAGTTATAGTTTTAAAAGTGTAGGAAAATAGAGCCTTGACATATACAAAGCAAAGCCTGTCAGACTTGAAGAGAAAACGCACAATTTAAAAATAATAATTGTTGATTTAATATTTGACTTCCCATATTTAACAGAATGATAATGTGCAAAATCTAAAAAGAAAAAGAAGACTTGGAAAACACTATCAAGCAACCGAGCCTAATGGATGTAAGCAAAATGCTCCACAGAGTGACTGCAAGGTGCTTATTATTGTCACGTAGGCATGAAATTCCATAGGATAATGCATATTCTAGGCCATAAAATAAATCTCAAAAATAGCTAAAATAAAATAGCATATGATGACACAATTAAAATCAAATAACATGTCATAACAAATGGCATCAATTCAGAATTTTCAACAGCAGAAAGAATTTTGGGCAACACCCCCCAAATTTCTTTTTAAAGTATGCTATTTTTATTTCATTATTATCAATGAATCAAGGTTCTTTTTTTTTTTTTTTTTTACTTTTCCTTTCTAATAGGGTAAATATTAACAGATATAAATCATATAAACAAAAGCCCTTTAGAGTCTTTATAACCTTGAAGAATGTTCTTAGGGGTCCTAAGAACAAGAAGTTTGAGAAAGATTGGTGTAGTGCAGTCAGTCAATCTAGGCAGTTTTATCAAAGCAATCTTGTGGTGCCTTCCAGCATAAGTGGCGAGGTTTAATCAGCTGATTTTTTTTTTTTTTAATTTCTCAAAAGATATCCTTGTCATTAAGTAACACATGATGTACTGTTATTCTACTTTTATGAGTTAACTGGAATATTAAAAACCATAAAAGTGGCTCGGCGCTCGTAGCTCAGGGGTTAGGGTGCTGGCCACATACACTGGGGCTGGCAGATTGGGTTTGAACCCACCTGGGCCTGTTACTGTTGTTTAACAGTAACAACAGTAACAACAATAACAAAAAAAATAGCTGGACATTATGACGGGTGCCAATAGTCCCAGCTACTTGGGAGGCTGAGGCAAGTAAATTGCCTAAGCCCAAGAGTTTGAGGTTGCTGTGAGCTGAGACAACACCACACTCTACTGAAGGCTACATAGTGAGACTCTGTCTCAAAAAAAAAAGTGAAAAAAAAAAAGTGAAAACAAAAAACATGGTGGCACCCATAACTCAGTGGGTAGGGCGCTGGCCACATATACTGAGGCTGGTGGGTTGGAACCCAGACCAGGCCAGCTAAAACAACCACAACTGCAACAAAAAAAAGTAGCCGGGTATTGTGGCAGGTGCCTGTAGTCCCAGCTACTTGGGAGGCTGATCATGCCCAAGAGTTTGAGGTTGCTGTGAGCTGTGACACAATGGCACACTACCAAAGATGACATAGTGACACTCTGTTTAAAAAAACAAAAACAAAAATCATAAATTAAGACAAACAGTAGGCTCAGTGCCCGTAGCACAGTGATTATGGCGCCAGCCACATACACGGAGGCCAGTGGGTTTGAGCCTGGCCCGGTCCTGCTAAACAACAATGACAACTACAACAAAAAATAGCCAGCTGTTGTTGTGAGCACCTGTACTCCCAGCTACTTGGGAGGCTGAAGCAAGAGAATCACTTAAGCCCAAGAGCTGGAGGTTGCTGTGAGCTGTGATGTCACAGCACTCTACTGAGGGCCACAAAGTTAGACTCTGGGTCAAGGAAAAAAAAAACAACAGTAGAATGGTGGTTACCAGGGGTTGGGTGGAGCAGAAAATAGAGAATTATTGACGAATTCTAGAGATGCACAAAGAACTTAATACCACTGAACTATACAATTAAAATGATTAAAATTGTAAATTTTATCTTGTGTGCTTCTACCACAATATAAAAAAAGTTTTAAAAACTAGTTAAAAGGCTAGGCACCTGTAAGTCAATGGCTAGGGCACCAGCCACATACACCAGAGCTGGTGGTTCGAAGCCAGCCCAGGGCAACTACAACCAAAAAATAGCTGGGCATTGAGGTGGGTGCCTATAGTCCCATGTACTTGGCAGGATGAGGCAAGAGAATTGCTTAAGCCCAAGAGTTTGAGGTTGCTGTGAGCTGTAACGCCATGGCACTCTACCAAGGATGATATAGTGAGACCGTGTGTCAAAAATAAAACAAAAAAACAACTAGTTAAAAGATATAATGAAGGAGAAAGATCCATGGACAACAGCAACAAAAAAGATAAAATACTTACTGCTTATTTTTTAAATTTCAGATTAAAATGAGGGTACAAACCATTAGGTTATATAATTTACATATGAAAATTTAAGGTCAGAGGGCGGTATGTGTGGATCAGTGGGTAGGGTGCCGGCCCCATTTACCAAGGGTGGCAGGATTGAATCCAACCTCGGGCAAACTACAACAACAACAACAAAATAGCTAGGTGTTGTGGCAGGTGCCTGTAGTCCCAACTGGGGAGGCTGAGGCAAGAGAATTGCTTAGGCCCAAGAGCTGGAGATTGCTGTGAGCTGTGATGTCAGTGCACTCTACTGAGGGTGACATAGTGAGACTCTGTCTCAAAAAACAAATAAATAAATTTAAGGTCAGAGTTGTACCTGTCCTACACCTTTCCTATGTCCATAGAGTGTGCCATATATACCATGCATTGTACCCACTGGGTGGGAAGCCCCCTGCCCCTGATTGAATTTAGTTGAGATCTTTTTTTTTTCTTGTGTGGGTCTGTCATGGTTGATCTACTTTCAAATTGGTATTGAGTACATGTGATGCTTGTTTTTCCAATCTTGTAATACTATATTTAGGAGAACATTCTCCAATTCATCCAGGTTGTTACAAAGGATGCAAAATATCTATCTTTTTTTTTTTTTTTGAGACAGAGCCTCATTATGTTGCCCTTGGTAGAGTGCTGTGCTGTCACAGCTCACAGCAACCTCAAACTCTTGGGCTTAAGCAATTCTCTTGCCTCAGCCTCCCAAGTAGCTGGGAGTACAGGCGCCCTCCACAACACCCAGCTATTTTTTGGTTTGTAGTTGTCATTGTTTTGGCAGGGCCGGGCTGGGTTCAAACCCAGCAGTTGCAGTGAATGTGGCTGGTGCCTTATGTGCTGAGCTACAGTCACCAAGACTATCCATCTTTTTTACGGCTGAACAGTATTCCATGGTACACATACACCACAGTTCATTAATCCATTCATGTGATGATGAGCACTTTGGATTGTTTCCATATCTTTGGGATTCTGAACTGACCTTCATTGAACATTTGAGTGCAAATTTCCTTATGGCAAAATGTCTCTTTTTCATTTGGAGAAATGCCTAGTAGTGGGATTGCAAGGTCAAATGGCAGGTCTACGTTTAGTTGTTCGAGGAATACTTCCTTCCATAGAGGCTGTACTAGTTGCAATCCCATCAACAGTATGTGAATGCTCCCTTTTCCCTGCACCCACGGGAACAACTGTCACTTTGGGACTTTGTGATGTGGGCCATTCTCTCTGGGGTTAGGTGATATCTCAATGTGGTTTTGGTTTTCATTTCTCTTATAATTAGAGATGATGAACATTGTTTGATGTGTTTACTGGCTATTCTTCTGTCCTCCATGTGAAAAATTTATATTCCTGTCTCTTGCCCAGTTTATAATGGGGTTGTTTGCTCTTTTCTTGTACATTCTGGTGATTAGCCCTTTGTCAGATTCGTAGCATGCAAACATCTTCTCCCATTCTAAAGGTTGCCATTTCGCTTTGTGGATTGTGTCCTTAGCTGTGCAAAATTTTTTTTAACTTGATCAGGCCCCATTTATTTATTTTTGTTGCTGCTCATAAAATACTTTTTAAAAAAAGTTTATAGTGAAAATCTCTGCCTACTCTATTGACTTCTGGAAAGTCATGGTGCATGCTTCTTAAAGGCTCTGAAAAGTCCTGTAATCAAGACAGTAGCTTGAACTTGGTCCATCAGGATTTTCTCAACATTTGTGTAAACATAAAACGTTTTTCTTATGGCCCATTTTGTTACATCAGATGACAAGGGTTTGCTCTAGAAACATTTTAGGAAATTGAGGGTTGCATGGTTTAGTTGCATGACAGTTTTAATTAAATAGTTAGATCGAGACAGAATAAGCAAAGTAATCATTAACTTGTCTCAAATGTGTTACACAGCATTTTGCTCTCACGAGTAGAAATGAGTCAGACTCATGTGAGTATGTCAGTTGTCAAATCACGATAGTTTCTGTTTACTGAGGATAGCCTCACTAAGTGGAAATTGACGTAAGTATCTCATTTGATCCTAATGGTAACAGTAAGAAATAGATGTTTTTAGTTCTGCCTTATAGATGAAAAGACTTAAGGTTCTGAGAATTTATTTAATTTGCCTGTCTGCAACCACAGAGCTAAGATGTGGTAAAATCCACAGCCGAACTCGGGTTCAGTTTAAATCATAGGCTCTCACTATCTCTCCTCGGAGAGCAGGTGTGGATGTATTGGTTGAATGCTTACCACATGTCCTCTGCCAGAAGTTTACCCACATCAGTTCTTATTTGATACATATTTCACACCTGGGATGATAACTGGTGCTACAGTGAGGATATACCCTTTTGCAGGATTCCAGGAGCTCAATTTCACTACATTAGAAAATGTCAACCAAAGTAGCTCTTAAGGAATATGTTTAAAATCTAGACCACAACTTCACCATATTATTTTTTAATTTTAATTTTAATTTTTAATTTTTTAATTTTTTTTTTTTTTTGCAGTTTCTGGCCGGGGCTGGGTTTGAACCCACCACCTCCAGCATATGGAGCCAGCACCCTACTCCTTTGAGTCACAGGTGCCATCCTTTTATTTTTATTTCTTGAGACAGAGCCTCAAGCTGTTGCCCTGGGTAGAGTGCCGTGGCATCACAGCTCACAGCAACCTCCTACTCTTGGGCTTAAGTGATTCTCTGGCCTCAGCCTCCCAAGTAGCTGGAACCACAGGCGCCTGCCACAATGCCCAGCTATTTTTTGATTGTAGTTGTCATTGTTGTTTGACAGGCCCGGGCTGGATTCGAACCCGCCACCTCTGGTGTAGGTGGCTGGCACCTTAGCCACTTGAGCTACAGGTGCTGAGCCAACTTCATTTTAATTAGATACAAATAAAAGAGTAATTTTATGACCTTACCCAAAATCAACATAATATGTTGCTGTTAATTAAAATCTAGTGTTGGGTCAGAACTATAAATGCTTTTGATAATTTTAAACTTAAAGAGATTTGTTTTGCATATCTGCATTATAAAGCTATTACTTTCCCCTTTCAATTCACTGTTCTTTATCAGGCCGTTGGAAGAGGTCATATTTCAATTTAGAAATAATCTCATGTTGTTGCATAATTTTATGCTTTTTATCTGAGTTATCCCTTGGTGGAGGAGTATATTAATTGCTATTATGACTCAGCCATTTTGTTCATCAACTCAACTAACCTTTACTGAATTTGTCAAAGCTAGTCACAGTCAACCTGGTGACCGTCTTTTTACTATCTATAGTCAGGCCTTTAGTGATCTCATCCAGTTTCATAGCTTTAATTACCACATATCGTATGATATTTAGCTTTAAATATCATATAGATTAATGAGTCTCAAGTTTGTATCTCTAGTCCAGGCTTCTTCCTCAAATTCTGGTCTCAGCCAAAAATCCAGCAGCCTACTTCGTCTCCATTTGGATGACTAATGGGCATCTCAAACTCAATACGTACAAAATGGAAACCAAACCACATCTCCCTACATTCATTTCATGTTAGGAAATGGCAGCTTCGGTCCTACAGTTCACCAAAACCCTTGGAGCCATCCCTAACTCCTCTCTTTTCGTCATAATCCACAAATAACCTACAGGAAATCCTGCTACTCTACTGTCAAACACATCTAGAGAATATACTTAACAAAAAACATGCCAAGAGTCTGACTCCTTCTCACTATCCCGAGTGCTCAACTCTGCTCTGAGCTCTCTCATTTCTCCAGCATTATTTTCTACCTGGTCTTTCTGCATCTGTCTTTGCCTACTAATGATACATTTTTAACCATCTTCCAGAAGGTCCCCTTTAAATCATAGGTCATGTCACTTGTCTACTTTAAATCCTTCAAGGCACCTATTTCAGTCAAGTAAAATCCAAGGCCCCAACAATGGCTTTTGGTGCCCTAAATGATCCAGCACCACCAACCCGTTCCTTTTCACTCCTCTCCTTGAAACTTAGGGAACTAAAAGTAGACTGGCTATTTGATCCTACAATTCCTCTACTAGGTATATACCCAGATGACCAAAAATCATCTTACAACAAAAATATTTGCTCCAGAATGTATACTGCAGCCCAATTAATAATTGCCAAGTCATGGAAACAGCCCAAGTGCCAATCAACCCATGAATGGATTCACAAATTGTGGTATATGTACATAATGGAATACTATGCAGCCATAAAAAGATGGAGACTTCACATCCTTTATGTTTACCTGGATGGAGCTGGAACATATTCTTCTTAGTAAAGTATTAGGTCATTTCAAAAGTTGTGTCCGTTTTTATGAGTCTACTTTAAACTGTAATATCTCAGTGAATATTTATTCAATTTAATTGAAATAAGCGCCATTTGAATCAGTGCACTTTTTCTAACTTAACACAAGTCGATTAATTCCGTCGGCATAAAAATTGGGTGCTCGGGATTCGATGAAGTCAACAAAGGCCGTTTTTGCTA
>CAUYPK010056171.1:0-31935 GCA_963574355.1 Loris lydekkerianus | reverse complement strand
GGAAGAAAAAGTATCCAATGTACTCAGCTCTACTATGAAGCTAAATTATAGCTTTCACATGAAGGCTATAACCCAACTATAGCACAAGACTATGGGGAAAGGACCAAGGAAGGGGAAGGGAGGGGGGAGGTTTTGGTGGAGAGAGGGTAATGGGTGGGGCCACACCTAAGGTACATTTAGAATGGGTACATGCGAAACTTACTAAATGCAGAATACAAATGTCTACATACAGTAACTAAGAAAATGCCATGAAGGCTACGTTGAACAGTTTGATGAGGATATTTCAGATTGTATATGATTCCCGCATATTGTACCCCTTGACTGCACTAATGTACACAGCTATGATTTAACAATAAAAATAAATAAATTAAAAAAAATGTTATGCCAGAATAAATGACACAATCATGGAAAAAAAAAATGTTTCCACCTTGGTATAATTATGATTAAAAGCTTTGTATTTACCAAAAGGCACCTTATGTTGAGATTAAAGTGAAAGAGTCAAACATCCTGTATTCTGCCATCACCTGCCCACCTTTGTGATTATAGTTGCATGGTTACTTTTTTATATAGGACAGTATTACCAGAACTTCATATCACCATTCCGTTTTAATCCTGAGAACAAACCCATCAATTCATTCAACAAATGTTTATTGATTTCCATTGCTATTTAAGCCATGGTATTCAGAGTTGGGTTTACAGACAGAAATAAGATAGTCCTAGTTTAGGACTGCATAAAAAAGAACAATTGTGATATTACCTGGTAAATGTTTTGAATGGGAAAGTCTTGATAGCCTGCAGGCAGGGTACCTCGCCTAGACTTGGAGAGTCCAACAGGGCTACCCTGAGGAAGTGAGGTTGACCCATGAATAATTAGAGTACAGGGGGTTGGGGAAGGAAGGAGCGGAAGATTAATACCTCAGACAGGGAAAATGGTTTGTTCAGAAGCCGTGAGCTAAGGGCTTGATGCTTTTGTTGAAGAAGTTGGTCAGTGTGTACACAGAAGAGAAGTTGCGATTCCAAAGACTGAAGAGATTATAAGGATCAGATCCTGAAGAGCCAAGGAAATCCACTGACGGTCTTTGGAGTTAACTTGAGTCGTCTCTGAAATACTTTAATTAAAATATTGACAGAATTAGACTTTAATTTTAGAAAGATGATTCTACCTACATGCTAAAGACCAAGCAAAGTTAAGGAGCAGGGGATCAGGAGCAAGATGTAAGAGAAAAAAACATCACATAGGAGATTCTTGTCGTTATGAAGGTCAGAGATGATGGTGGCCTTACCAAGTTGGTGGCAGTGGAGATGATCAGATTTGCGACCTATCTGGAAGTATTATTATAACCTAGAGGATTCAGTGATTGATCTGTAAGGTGGGGAAAGAGTAGACAAAATTAAATGTCTGGAGTTCCTGGGTTTTACATCTAGTTGATGAAGTACAAGCAAAATACAGATTATAAAAATAAGTGTAGTGTAATAAATAAGGGGCTGAACCGTTAGGCAATCCTCAGTTTCGGTTTTGGTTTTGTAGCACCAATTATTTGGGTTAGTTACTCTATTTAAAATACATCTGTTTGCCTGCATGTAAATTGGGAATAACCAAGGCACTTCTCATATAGCTGTGGGGATTAAATAAGGTAAATGTATATACAAACTCAACCAGTGTTTAGTATTGTTAAAATTGGTTATAATAATAGAAGTAAAGATTTGTGCGGAGTAGAGATGATAGTTTCTAGGCATTGTGATTTGTAATTTGCTTTTTAACGACGTGGATAGGATCTCTGTGTTATTGGAAACTAATTAAATTATTTTAATTGGTATTAACATGGAAGTTAAGTTTTCTCTAAAGTGAGAAAGTATTATACTAATGTCACTGGTCCTCACAGTGGAGTTGGGATCTTTCTAGGAGATTTCAGAGATTGCTTAGTCAATTTTTAAATAAAACATGTTTATCCTATAGTAAATCAGTGCATTTAGAAAGAATATAAATCCCCAAACTAAACAAAACACTGGCTTCCATAATAATGGCAACTTCTAGTTGTTACCTTTAGAATCTCCTCCATGATCTTAAAAGCAAAGAAGATAGTAGCATGTATCAACTACCACTAGTAGTAAAATATAGTGGCCAATAAAAAAAGAAAGTGTAGAATATTTATAGGGATATTTAGAGTGTAAATTTTACTATCAGGAGATACATATAAACTTAAATCTTGATTACCTTATAACATGGACATCCAGCATTGTCCTGGATGTCCATGTTATAAGGTAATCAGTGCTAGATGCAGTTCTTGGTGACCTATGAAAGGTGATTGTTAAACAAAGAAATTATTATAAATTAAATGAGGCTATTTTACAATAGTCAATAATAATAGTCAAAATTAATCACTTTTTAATTATTTTACTATGCCATATTATTAAAGGTCTCGAAGTTATTCATGCCTATTGCATCTGTGTGTGGAGATTCTAATGGTGCACTGTATGTCTCTCCCTACATTTGTATTCAGTGCTGTTGTGTTGGTAATTTCAAACAACCCTGTAGGGAATATTTACACCTCGGAAATGGGCAAATGCTGCAAATCAAGGCTTTCTGATCTGCTTTCTTTTTGTTTACGGAACTAGTTATTAAACATTTAAAGCACATACTTTATATATTTTTTTATTTTAAAATATTGTGAGGGTACAAATGCTTTTGATCCATAGCTTGATTCAGGGCTGTAAATGTGCCCATCATTCGAATAGTGTTCATTGTACCAGTGAGGTGGGTTTTTAACCCTCTGCTACTCAACCCTCCCCTCCCCCTGCTTGATTTCCCTTGACTTTTGCTTCCCTCTGTGCAATGGGTGCCCAGGCATTAGGTCCAATTTATTAGAGAGTGCATGTATTTTCCAATTCTTGAGATACTTCGATTAGAATAATGGTCTATAATTCCTCCCAAATTGCTGCAAAAGGCCTCATTTCATCATCTTATATGGCTGAGTCGTACACCATGGTATACATACCCCACTCTTTTGTCAATCAACTTGGGTTGATTCCACATCTTTGCAATTGTGATTCAGGCTGCATGAAACATTGAGGTGCTGTTGTTTTGTTTTTGTTTTGTTTGTTATTTTTGATAAAATGACTTCTTGTCCTCTGGGTGAATACTCAGCAGTGGGAATGTGGATTGAATGGTAGGTCTACTCTAAGTTCTTTGAGAAATCCCTAACAGAGCTTTCCACAAAAGTTGGACTAATTTGCAGTCCCACCAGCAGGGTATAACTGTTCCTTTCTCTCTGCATCCATGCCAGCATCTGTTGTTCTTGCACTTTTTAATAAAGCCCTCCTAATTGGGGTAGGGTGATATCCCATGGTGGTTATAATCTGGGAGTTGGACTCACAGCATCTGGTGCTGGAGGATGAGTTGGAGTGTTCTAGCTCCTTCGTCTGGTGCTGGAGGGTGAGTTGGTGTGTTCTAGCTCCTTTGTCTGGTGTTGGAAGATGTGTTGGAGTCTTCTAGCTCCTTTGTCTGGTGCTGGAGGGCGAGCTGGAGTGTTCTGGCTCCTTCATCTGGTGCTGGAGGGTGAGCTGGAGTGTTCTGGCTCCTTTGTCTGGTGCTGGAGGATATTTTGGATTGTTCTAGCTCTGTTGTCTGGTGCTGGAGGAAGTATTGGAGTGTTCTAACTGCTTTGTCTGATCCTAGAGGATGTTTTGGAGCATTCTAGCTCCTTTGCATGTATGACAATTGTAGTGATGATCGTAAAATAAAGAACATTATCAGTCATCTTAACACATAGCAGTATTTTAATGAGGATTTCCCTGAAACACTAAAAAAGCTCGTAGTAGATCCAAAGTCTTTCTCATTCAAATGATAATATCTCAGCCAGAAAATATAAATCATACATTTTCTAAGAGGAGATAGAAGCATATTGCTCTATACGACTATTTAGCTGTGTCCTGAATACTTTTCTTAGATGATGAGATCATAAAGCTCTAGAGAAAGACAAACAAAAGTCTTAAAATTTCAACCCACATACATACATAAATCTAAGTTCTGAGATTGTGTGAAATGCCTGCTTATTGACCCAACTGTGCAGTACCTGCTGTCAGTGATGGCGCTTAGGAAACTGACAATGGCAGCACTTGAGATGCTGAAAGTCTCCAGACAATGTGACCAGGTTGGCAGGAGGCAAAGGGAGGGATCATCCTGGTAAATTCTTCTGCGTCCAAGATCTGCCCCACAGCTCAGTAGGTCCTAAAACTCAAAATTTTCAGTAACCTTGGGAGGCTGACTCATGCTAACAAAACCCACAATAACTTTAAGTTTCTAAGCAGAGTGGTCATTAATTATTCATTATGAGATTTGTGTTTATTCTCATCATTTTTTCTATTTTATGTCTATTTTTTACGTAATATGTACAACATTTAATACTAAGATCAAACAATCACAGTGCGAGTTTTATGTTTGTCACTATATTAAGGACTTTTAACATCTCTGATATTTATAATAGCCTGTGATAAAAGTATAAATGAAGGCAAGGTTAAATCATGTTAACTTGTCCAGAGGTGGAAAAGTTGAAATTTAAGCCCAGGCTGTGTGACTGGAGAGTCCATGCTTTTGTTATTGTTGTTGTTATTGTTGTTGTTGTCACTGTTGTTTAGCAGGGCCAGGCCGGGTTCAAACCCGCCAGCCTCAGTGTATGTGGCAGGCTCCCTACCCACTGAGCTATGGATGCCGCCTGAGGTTCCATGCTTTTAACCACCATACCATCCTGCTTTCTCTAGGAGTCCCTCAACACAATGTACAAAGGAATGAATAAATGCACTTCCATTATTTACTGATAGAGCCACACAGGGGAATCCATTTTTTGACCATGGCCTGTTCGTTCCGGTTTAAAAGTCCTCTGCAGGCCTCTGAGTTTCTGTCTGTGTTCTGATCTGTTAGTTGTGTGTTGCTTTTACAGTTGAAATATCTGTGGGTCCTCACAGCCTCGTGTTCACAGCCACATTCTGGAAGGGATTTCCTGTCATCACCTTTAATGATCTTAAAATCTCTGCAGCAAAATTTAGTGTCACCAGACTTAATGAGCGTCTCTTCCTTTACAGCTAATTCAAAGACCAGTAAATACCCCCCCCCCTTTTTTTTTGGTGGGTGCACAATTCTCTGCCAGAGCCAGCGGGACAGCATGCTCCTTCCTGGGTTGCTGCTGTAGTTTCCTCTCTATTATCTCCATCTCAGAGGTGATCTCAGAAGACAAGGGGCCTCAAGGGAGGGAGCTTAGTCTCTTTCATGTGAGCACACGAGCGCTCAGACACTTAAACATATGCATCAGACCAAGAGTAATTCAGAAAATAGCACTGGGTGTAAAGAGAAAAAACCTTTTTTTGCAGTGTGATTTCTTCCTAAAGGTATTTTTGCTGCTGTACTTGGCATCTTGTTAATAAAAATATGATTTGGGCTATTTTAGCTCTAGTCTTCATACTTGTGTAATGCAACACTGTGAGTTGGGCCATCTGTTTTAACATCTTATGATATATCATTCTTTGCTGTTTTTAGCAGATGAATCTTTCAAACGGCAGTTCATAAGACTTGATCCTTACTTGTGGCACCACCTTTTTTTTTTTTTGTAAAAATCTCCTGGATTTTCTAGATCTCATTTTATATTTCATTCTTGACCTTACACTTGAAATAGAAAAGGGATAAATGGTATGATGGAGAACATGTAGTTTTGAAAGATTTTGGCTAAATATCTATTTGTCCATTCTAATCTGACTTTGGTTTTGTTTTAAATCGCAAGCTTAGATTTTTAAAAAGCTTGAAACATGATATTGAGGAGACCTCAAAAAATGTGCTGCTCATTATAAATAAAACTATTTATAGCTTGCTGATTGATTTCTCCTTTTAACTGTTTCCGCAACCCTCTGAACCCTCTTAAGCCTACACAGCTTTTGTTGTTACCGCCATTCAGTGTGACATCGAGGTAATTTGCTTTTGCTCAACTTTTATGCCATTCTTCTCCGTGTTATTAACTCAGTGGGCTAGAATGCTAACAACTTTAAATAGTCCATTTGTTGTCATAGTAACTGATATTAAAGCTAAATATAATCTGTCTCTTGGATTTCACATTGAAATCATTGCTGGTAGCTGCATTCTCCAGGAACTCTGTGGACTGACTGTAGGACTTTGTAAAAAGTGGCCTTGAAAATTTAGGCTTGCTAGGGAAGTTGACACAGTGGCATCCAATTTCAGCCCTGTTTATTATTTGTTTAGACTCATTCCTGCGCCATCAAATGGATATTCAGAGAACACCAACAAGGATGCTCATTGAAATATTACATGACTGTAGGAATGAAAATAGCATTTACTCACTGGGTATTTCCTATGTTGTTTCGTTTTTCTCTTTTACTTTCCTTTGTAATGTTTTCTGTAATGGTTCTGAAGTTTTTAAAAAGGGCACTGTGGGTCCCAGAGTTAGAGAGACGACTTCTAGACACATCCTGCTACCAGTTCTGTGTCTTTGACTTACGTGTCCTCTAGAGTTTCAGTAAAGATTCCACCTCCTGCTTAAAGTCAAACTATCCTCTTTCACTTTCCTTGTGTCAGTCTTTTTTCTTGTCTATTTTTTCTTTTTTAACAAAAACACATGCACTGCATTGAGCACACAAAACTTGACTTTAATATCGAGAATCTCAGAAAGAAAGCTGAGTATAAACAAACAAAACAAAACAGAAGAACAAAAGTTAAATTTCCCTCTCCTCACTTACTAATTTATCTTGCCTTGAAGAGTTCATTGCTCTCATCTGGGCTTCGTAATCATCCTCTCTACATGGATCAGTTTCTTACCCTTATATTTTGGGCTATGCTATCCTCTTTTTACCCCCTAAATCATTACTTTTTCTATCTAACACCATTCCAGGCTGAATGAATTCTCTCAACTCCCTTGCTCTGTGGAGATGCAGAGTTATTTTTGGTCTAGGCTCCCCATCCACCCCCAGATTCAAAATGAAAGGATATTCTCGGCAGCAGCTTATCTGTTGAATATGTATGAAATATCCTAGATGTTAGATCGTCTTGTCAAAGCTTCTTATATAATAACTTGTTGGTAACAGTCATCTCTCTCCCTTCCCCCATGCCTCTCCACTGGCCCTTTTCTATTCTGCACATGTAACACGCCAGCGAACCCCTGTGCCCGGACCCCACAGTTGTCAAAATTCACTTCCTAGTAACTTTGGCATCTGTCTCATCAAGCTAATTTTCTTCTCAAAGTTCCTGGTATATATATATACATATATCTCCATGCTTTTTAGTAGCAACATCTATTCTAGTGCTAAATGTATACAAGTGTAATATTAGTTCTGCCGATTGTTAAATAATGTCACAAAGGAAACATATCCCGTGTTCAAATATGATTTAGAAAGATTGGGTTAAGCAAACCGAACAGGTTTCCTCACCAAAAGAACATCCATATGTTCATTATATGCTGACAATGAATGCTGTGAATTTCTTAAGGAGAAAAGCAAAAATAACATCTCTCAAATATGTCTTTCTTGCAAACGTCTAGGACCCTCAGTTATGGCACCATTTTTATTTTTCAGCAACCTTCGAACAAGGGTATGTGAGCAGAAGGACAGTTGTAAAGGAATTGACCTTAATCTCTTCAACCTTCCTGTGTACATTTTTCTATAATTGATCTGGTCAAAACAGAGTTGATGTGATTTGGTTTTCCCCACCCATTATAATAACTCTTATCCCTTTATACAAGAGAAAAAAGCCCACATACTTAGCAAACCTAATTGCATTATTGGTGCATTAATCCTGTATTTAAAAAAAAAAAAATTCAACTCCAGGGCACGAAACAAATCAAAATTGGTTTTTGGTCTTGGTGTGGAAAACATTAAATGACTTTTAGGTTTGAATAACAAATTCTGCAAATAAGAAGAATTTTTTTCAGTTCTCAAGTTGTCAACTGATAGGTTGCTAGAAAGAATTTTTGATGAGGTAGTATGATATGACAGTCTATGATATTCTTACCATAGCTAGGAAGAATTTCCAGGAATCATCCCATCTTCTTATTTATGTGAGCAAGTTCCTTAGTTTTTAATTAGAAAAATGAAACATATAGATAAGCAGGATGCAGAACCCTTTGTCACATTTGAATTAATCAGAAAAAATGGCCTTATTCAGCTGATTAAGAAATGTGCTTCCAATAAATACTTTACCAATCAAATAGTACATTTATATAATTTAATTTAAATAAATTATACACTAATATAATTTTGGTGATAACTCAAAGTATCAATTCAAAAAATAGATACATACATACCTTCCCTTCGATAATATAGAAAAGTAATCAGTGAATGATTTTTAAGCATATAAAAGGTTAGATTAATATAAAATCCTCTGTAGAAAAGTCGAGTGAAACATTACTCAAAGAGAAGAACAAAAGTACATAAAATTTCTGACTATTGAAGAAGACAGTGTTTTCATATTTTTCAATAAATGATTATCAAATTATCTTCCACGGATCTATCATCTAAGTGATGATTTTAAAATTGAATACTTTTACTTTCAAATTTCAATAGTTAAAATGCATCTTTGTAACTAATTAAACTTGTAAGAATAATTTTAGATGTCAGCTGAAAAATCTGCGAAGGGAAGCCTGATATCTCAAAAGTCTTCTAGGAGTTCTGTGAACAGAGCTGTTTGCAGACCACAGTTGTACCACTCCGTGGAAGCCTTGCTCTTAGACTTACAGTTCTTCCGAAACCCAGAATCGCCTTTTCTATCCCATCTTCCCAGACCAATTGGCCTTTTCTGGATAGAGCTCTTGAACTATAAAAAGTGATTAATTAGCTAATCCAATTATGTAGTCAGTTTAGGTAACTATAATAGCTTTTCGGTTCAGTCATTACTAAAATGTTACTAAGCGACTCTGTACACCCGGCCTGATTCCAGGTGTTGTCAGTAGGGTGAGACAAATTTCTGTCCTCGGGGAACTTTATGGACACCCCGTATAATAAAATATGAGAGTAATAGGAAGAAGAGAGCTTCAAGAGGGAGTCAGGGGGTGAGATCCTGCAAAATAGTTAGGGAAAGCTTCCTTAGAAGCTGGTATTTGAGCAGAGACCCAAGGGCGGTAAGGGAGTGAACCGTATGAATATCTGAGGCCAGACATGCCTGGAAGAGGAAGCAGCAAGGAAAAGGTGCCTGGGGTGAGATGGACCAAATGTCACAATACCAAGGAAAGTGTCAGTGTGAATGGGTGGGTGTGAACTATGAGGGTGCAAGAGGTAAGACCAGAGCAGTGGGAGGCAGAAACTTGGGGCTGGGGGCCGTGTTGTCTGCTGAAAGGCCACTGCTTTTGATTCTAAGCTGGGAAGCTATGTGGAGTGTTTCTGGCAGGCCAGCGCACACTGCAGGCCACCCCTGAGGACCCAGACTCCCCTGACCTCACTGTCCCTACATAGATACTTTTCTCCCCATTCCTATCTCCTGAAGTTTTCTCTTTGTCTCCCCTCCCTTTCTTTCTCTTATTTCCTTTATTTTGTCTCTAAGTGTAACTAAATGGCGTTCTTTAACGACTTGTTGCATTTGCTAAAATGTCCATTTCCTTCCATGTCAAAAAGCCAACACAATCAAACTGAAACAGAGAGAGACAATTCCGTACTTAAAGTCACTGCTTTGTGGCACGTTCCTTCCTCTCTTGGAGTATCAGAATTGCCTTCAAGAGAAATGGCTTCTTGTTTAGCGTGATTCCTTCTCTAAGTGCATAGGGTGCATACTGGAGTGCACAGTGGGTTGGAAAGAAAGAAGCAAGGGGACAACCTGCTCTCCTGGAGAAGTGCACTAAAACTGAGGGGGACCACAGCAAGGTCGGGAGCGATGGGGAGTGGGGCAGGAGGGACAGCGCCTCAGAGGAGAGGGCTCCATGGCTTTGAGGGACATGTGTACTTAACATTTTATTGTACAGTTGTTCATTTGCTAATTTCATGATTTAATTATAGGCCCTACTCACAACTGCCCTAAAATCCAGTGGTCCCCTGCAGTCCCTACACATGCTCTGTGATGATCGTCTCTGAGTGCCGTCAAGTTCAGGGGATTTTGTTATAGGTTATTCTGGGGCATGAAGAAGAAAATAGCCAGGGGAGTATGATGCAAATGAGATCAGAGTTTCAGAAAAATCATGGAAATTTGAATTAAAAAAAAATTCACTGAAGTAGCCCAAGCCTTGGGGAACGTGTAGGCATCTGGAGGTGGGCATCAAGCTTCTCAGTCCTACAGACACTGGGGTGGTGGGTGGGAAGAAGCAGGAAAGGGGTCAGCTTATTTCAATGTAAAAATCTGAAAAGATGGAGCAATCTCAGTTGACATCTGGGCTGCCATTTACCAGACAAGCAGGAACAGCACACACAGAGCTGAGGCACAAGAGCGCTGTCCTGGAAGCTGAATGTGTGTTAGATCTACATGGGTTGGGCCAGGGGATGTGAGAATAAGAGGTGGCGTGACCAGCAGACGGTAATAACAGCAAAAGTGCCGACGCAGCTATTAAGCCAGATTGCCATTTTTAGGCAAAAATGAAACATCCGATTTCAGTGAAATCTCATTCTGTGGAAATTGGGGAAGCCGAAAGGAAAATGAAGATTAAAAAGAGAAGGAAGAGGGTAGGGAGATTTTCTGTAAAAAAGAGAGCTGTAAATACAGTTTGCAAGTTTCTCTAGGTGCAGCATAAACATAATGGACAAAGCTAAGTGTTAAATGCCTGGGCCTAGACACACATGGACAGTGAGCACAATGGCGTCCCTTTTTAAAGCTCCCGTTGGATCCTGTTA
This sequence comes from Loris lydekkerianus, assembly GCA_963574355.1. Classification (NCBI taxonomy): domain Eukaryota; kingdom Metazoa; phylum Chordata; class Mammalia; order Primates; family Lorisidae; genus Loris; species Loris lydekkerianus. Next base: position 21,132 of record CAUYPK010056171.1, on the reverse strand, counting down.
CCTGGAAGAGGCGTGACCAGGTTGCCACCCCTGGTCCTTCACGTCCCAGACTCCCTGGGAGACGGTCTGTGTCCTGTTCCAACCAATTCCAAGCTCTTCCTCTGACCTCCTGTTATCCTTCATGCTACTGTGTTTTGCTCAGGATCTGGAATATCCTCTTAATATTTTGGGTATTTCAGCCTTTTAGAAATTTGGGAAATTTCAATACTTTGTAAACTTAGTTTCCATAATTGGGAGGCTCAGTGTCTGAGGTGGTCTTTCCCCACCAGTGAAATTAGCAGAAATTCTAAACAAAGTTGCTCTGTAAATCCCTCAGTCTTTCTAACTACCCAACCTCACAAATTCAATTTTACCTTTGTTATTGTATTAAGATGATTGAATTCGATAATCTCTTTGAGAACCAGCCAGTACAGTGCTGAGAAAATAGTAACTAACAAATAAATGTTAGTTTTCATAAACTTATTTAAAGTCAAATAGACTTTCCTCCAGAGATGATATGAAAATGCCCAAAAAGCATATGAAAAGGTGTTCCACATCACTTATCATTATAGAAATGCAAATCAAAACCACAGCGAGATAACATTTCACCTCCACTAGGATGGCCACTATTAAAAACGACAGAAAATGCCAGGACCTGGCAGGAATGTGGAGAAATCAGACCTCTTGGTGGAAACATAAAATGGTGCAGTCGCTATGGACAGCTGGATGGGATTTCCTCAAAAAAATTAAAACTGAAACCATGAGATGACCCAGCATTTCCACTTACGGGTATAGACAATAGAACCTCCATAGCTGACCACCTCTCCAAGTTGACCTAGTTTTCATGGAGCAGGCGGGCACCACATGTACGGGTCAGTGCAGGAGGCCTAGTTCCTTATAGTGACCACCTCTGTAGGGTGACCAGTTTGTTACAGTCCCTTACAGAGGTGATCACCTTACAGAGGTTCTACTGTATTTGTAATTCAAAAATGGGGTCTTGAAGAAGTATTTACATACCCACGTTCCTGCGGTATCATTCACAGATAGCCATCAGCTGGAAGCAACCCTTGTGTCTACTGACAGATGAGTGGATAAACAAAATGTTGTACATATGTGCAACAGCATATTATTCATTCCTAAAAGGAAGGAAATCCTGCTTCATGCTACAACATGGATGGACCTTAGTAGCATTATACAAAGTGAAATAAGCCAGTCACAGACAAATACTCTCTGATTCCACTTATATGAGTGATCTAAAGTAGGTAAATTCATAGGAACAGAGAGTAGAATGGTGTGTAGGGAGGAAAAAAGGGGGGGCATTGTTTAATGGGGGGGTCCTAAAACTGTTTAAACAGGGGGCCAGTTCACTGTCCCTCAGACCGTTGGAGGGCCGGACTATAGTTAAAAAAACTATGAACAAATTTCTATGCACACTACACATATCTTATTTTGAAGTAAAAAAACAAACCGGGAACAAATACAATCACCCCACCTCATGTAGCCCGTGGGCCATCGTTTGAGGACCCCGATAGAGTGTTTTGCAAGGTAGGAAAGTTCTGGACATCTGTTGCATAACAATATGAATCCCTACTATATTGTACATTTTAAAAAATGTAAATGGTTAAGATGATTAGGGGGAAAAAGTCACAGAAAAGGATTGTCCATTTGCTTCTTTTATTGAGACTTCACTTGCACCTGGCCTTTACTAACCCCTTTGCTAATTCCTTCCAATCTCTAGTAGCAATCATCCCTACTCCTCCGTTATAATAATACTCAACTCCTCACCTGTTTATCTTTCTCACAAGAAAGCTTCTTAAAGGCAGGACCTGAGACCCGTTCTTGCCTGCATCTTCATGTCTAGGTGATGGAAGACCCATATCCAGAGCCTCACACACCCTGCTTACTAAAGGAATGAGAAATACATAGAAACGTCGGCCATCTGCTATATCACCTGTCAGTTTCAACCCATTTTCTAGCATGAAAAAGAGACTTCACTGTCACATAAGACGTAACAAAATCAAACCACACTGAAGAATTCAGACACCATACTCTTTGGACAGCAGGGCCCTACCATGCCAACGTGAATGTTTCCTCTATTAATTGTTTTGTAAATAGGAGAGACATAAGCTTTAATTTTCATGAATATTATTCACGGGTGGCTAAGCTTAAACAGCAAATGATTTTCTCTATTTCATAAAGTACGAAAAAGCTGCCAAAGGAGAATTGAAATAGGCTGAGATATTGACCATATGTTGGATTTTTACTATTTTAGGAATTTCTACTTTTCCTAAGATATTTTCTGTTAGAAGAGTAATTTTCTGTTTTCTTGTAAAATTAAAATAGGGAACACGTCATCCGTAAAAGTTATTTTTATTCCTTTATTGAGAACTTGCTCTCACCTTGTCCTTTATCTCACTGCTGTGGTTTTTTTTTTTTACATTGTAAAGTACAGATATGTTTAGCATTTTGATATGTGTTAAACTTTGATTTCGAGAACCGTATATACTCAAGTATAAACTGAGTTTTTTCGGCACAAAATTTGTGCCGAGTTTGGGTTTTTCGGCACAAATTTTGTGCCAAAAAAACTCGGCTTATACTCGAGTATATACGGTATCCCTCCCAAACTGTGTCCCTGTTAACACTTTTGTTTTACCACCAAAATGTAATACTAGTGACACATCTCAATTTGCAAGAAGAACAATTATTATGTGAACAGATTATGTTTTTTTAATCATCCATATTTCTCTCGTAGTTTTAAACCTTTAATGCTATTGCAAGCTCACCAGATTATGAAAAAATAGCAAGCTCACATTTAATAGAGATGTCTAAAATTGTGATTAAATATTTATTTTATTATTTCTTGAGAAGGGACCTGTGTGCATGTGATTATATTTCATGTGAAAAGAAGTGATATTTCCCGTAACTAAATATATCACAACCTTTTTCTGTTCTGAAAGCGGTCTTTCTAACTAGGTTCGAGAATTTATTTCTATTTATTATAAGAATATCTTAATTTTAGCAATGCTTCTATATTTCATGAGAGTCTTGAATTTATCGAATTCTAGCTTCTCTAGGTTTTAGCCCTCCTTTTCATCAAAGTATGCTTCCTAGTTTCTATCTCTTTAGCCATTAGAACAGCTCAGTAAAGTTAAAAAAACAAAAACAAACAAACAAAAAACCACTGTTTTTATCATCAGCAGACCTGAATTGAACATGAGGCTGAGGATTATGGTAGAGGAAGGAAGAATAGCTGCGGTGAGAGGAAGTTAATGGCTGTCCAGGAGGTGGCTGTGTGGAACTGTAGTTGCGTCCTTTATTTCCAATAGCTCTGTGCCTCCCAACCACCACAGATTAAAGTAATAATAGTAAGAATAATATGGGTGGTGCCTGTGGCTCAGTGGGTAGGGCGCCGGCCCCATATACCAAGGGTGGCGGGTTCAAATCCATCCCAGGCGCTCAAACAACAGTGACAACTACAACCAAAAAATAGCTGGGCGTTGTGGCGGACGCCTGTAGTCCCAGCTACTTGGGAGGCTGAGGCAGGAGAATCACCTAAGCCCAAGAGCTGGAAGTTGCTGTGAGCACTAAACCAAGGACGACAAAGTGAGACTCTTGTCTCTAAAAAAAAAACTTTTTTAAAGTAACAATAATAAACACCACAGTTAACTACAATGGAAACCCACCTTTTCCATGAGAGAGATACCACCAGTTTCCCTCTTTTTTAGGTGGAACTAACCCTAAGAAAGTATGAAGTACTTGACAGAGGGCACTCGACTGAGGACCAGGACTAGTCTTTTCTTTGCAGGGAAACGTTCCAGGTAGACGCAGTAGCAGATGGAAAGGCCCTGACGTGGGTCAAGCATGAAGAGATCTAACAACAGAAAAGCAAACATATGTGAAGAAACAAAGTAACTGCAGGCATTTTAAAGCTCAGTAGTTGATAGGAGTTGTGGGAAGTTGTCGGAGACTTTAAGCAAGGATATAATACATTAATGCAAGCATTTTAATTTTTGTTTAAACCTTATTTCTCTGACGAGAGGACAGCTGGCACTCCGGTTCTGTTTGTCCTTTTCCCTGGCAAGCAACCTGCCCACGATGTCCAAGCTTGGGGGGGAAGAAATCATAGAATTCCCCTGGGACCCACTAGTCCCTACGGCCACCACAGTCAGGGCAGGAGTTGGGAACTATCTGTGGGGACTAGTGACATGAAAGTGAAGGGCTGATGCTCCCTGGGGAGGATAGTGGCACACATGGGTGGAGAAGCAGTGTGACGCCTGCGTCTCTGCTCGCATCTCTGAGGACAGGGAGAGACCTCCAGGGAGCTGGCATCCTGGGGATTTGTGTTTAAGAATCTCCCAGTTCACTGGCCACAGCAGCTTTGGGGCTCCTGAGAGAATAGAAGCTCTCCAGCAGCTCAGGACCTGCTGACAGAGGCGTGAGGGAAGGAGGACCAGAGCCACAGGCCTCTGCGCTCCTCAGGGGTTATCTCTGCCCAAATCCTGCTCCTTGTTCTGCTCCACATCTTCCTCCCGTGGAATCTGCAGAGGGTTCTGGCACTTTTCCCTCTGATTTTCACCAGAGCCTTTTTTTCTTATTATTATTTTCTATCTGAAACTTTTCCTGTGTGCTGAGACAATTTGACAACTTATCCTCTAGTTGGCCATATTGCCTCTCCTAAGCAATATTTTTCCATCTTGTTGTAAGAAAAATGTATTGCAAAGGAAAAAAAGAATGAAATGAAAGCAAATCAACCCAGAAGAGGTGATTGATACAGGTCAGGTGGGGTGATAATAGTGGCCTGGACTGTGATGACAGCAGGTGAGATGCGAATCTGTCCAGATTCAAAGATGGAATGTGAAGACATGGACCCAGTGTTTGGTGCCCCCTGATCGCATTAATATACACAGCTATGATTTAATTAAAAAAAAAAAAAAAAAGAATTGAAAAAATAATAAAATAATCTTGAGAAAAAAAAAAAAAGAAAGAAAGACATGGACCCGGCCGTTCAGTGGGAGGCAGGATCCGTGACTGTGGCTTTAAAATTTCCATGATATTTTGTATCTTATTTTTTACAAGATACACATCTGTGTGTGGAAGACTGCTGTAGTCTGTTCAGGCTGCTATCACAAAACATTAGCATTGCAAGTCAGGTGGCTTAAAAACAGCAGAAATCCTATTTCCGCTGTAGGGAGGCCGGCAGTCCACAGTCAGGTGCTGGCAGATTTGGTGTGTGGTCAGGCGCCTGCTGTTTCTGCCATGGCTGAAGGACAGAACTTTGGTCTCTTGTGGCCCTTTCTAAGGGCTCTAACCCCATTCTCGAGGACTGTCTTCTTGTGAAATGATTAGCCTCTAAAAGGCCCCACCTTCTAATTGAGGGTTAGTACACACACTCAGTCTGTAGCAAAGGGCATATTAATTTATTTGATGGCAGATAAGTAAGTATGCAAACAAGCTAATAAGTAAATGATAAAACTTTGAGAACACAGTGTCAGCCACACTTCGCCAGGGGTAACCTCAGTCTCTGCAGCATAAACTGCCCCATGTGGTCTTTTGCAAATTCAGGTGTCTGCTCTCTGAAAGGTGATAAAGTGGTATAGTCATTAGTGGTGAAATATTTTTAATGAAGGGTGTCACGTGGGTGTCACTGCAGTCTGAGGGTAGGAGAATACTGACTCAGTATCTAATCTTATGTAAAGCTGTGCTGACAGATGCATTACCCAAGAGACCCTCTCCACCTCTCCAGATTTCTCTTCATGGTCCTATATTTCTGCCACATCTGCCAGAGACTTTTTAAGACATTTCTTAGGCCTCTGGATACTGTCATAGTAGACTGCGGGCAGTCTCTTACAGCTTCACAGTCTATTATGTAAATAGTGATAATAGTAATAATAATAATAATAATAATAAAATACAGCTTTTACATAGTATGAAGGTCTGTCAGGTTACAGATGCATTGTCTTCCATTAGCTTCTCTGTTTATCAGCTCTTTATGGACAGAACCTGCTACAAAAAGAAATGCAAAGAACAGGCTAAAAGTTTTTTTCTTCAGTAAGTGGCTGTCTTATTCCTCAGCCCTTTGTGTCCTGCTGTTTATGTGAATATCTGAATCTGTTTCTCTAACAAACTAAGGTAACCTCTGATTTCTCCCTGTCTTGTCTTAGCAATAAACTTGAAGAAGTGAAGGGACAACAAAGATGAATTGAAACACAAATTTAACTTTTGTTTTACAGGCATTGCTTTCAACACCAAATATACTTTTTTTTTTTTTTGTAGTTTTTGGCCAGGGCTGGGCTTGAACCTGCCACCTCCGGTATATAGGGCTGGTGCCCTACGCCTTTGAGCCACAGGTGCTGCCCCAAATATACTAATTTTTTCTAAGTTCTTATAGCTCTATTAATCAAAAATTTTTATCAGATCTATCTAGCTATTAGGTAAATAAAAATATAAGATTTAAAAAATTACTTTGATTAACCTACTACTGGCTTTCTCTTAAACAAACACTTTTGTTTTCTAGCTACTAGTATGATTTACCAGTATTCTGATGCTCAGGGATTGTATTTAATGAAAAAAAAAAAAAAATGCAAACCAAACAAAAATAAATGAAAGTCAGCAACTGCAGTTTCCCTGATGCCAACCATCTGTCAATTTAAGACTCATTTTTTTTAGTACAAAATGTCTAACTTCAATAAAACATTAGACTTTTGCCATGTATCTTTTTGGATTTGTCATTTCCATTCTGGCTCCTAATTCTATCCCATTTGAATCATTTCCTTGTTGCTCTGTGTTACTATGATTTTCCATAAATTCATAGAGAAAAATTATCTTCTTTCATTAATCTATTTTCACTAAACTTTTTATAATAACATTTTCACTATCTCTTCTATGAGATTTATGTAAGATGTGGGAAGAGGTATGCTTTTTACATCATGTTTTCCTTTTGGTATTATACCATCTTGTTTTATTATTGTTATTATCATTTTTGTTGAGTTGTAGCAATACAACTTTTATGTGTGTGTGTGTGAGACTGAGTCTCACTTTGTTGCCTTTGGTAGAGTGCTTCGGCATCAGAGCTCACAGCATCCTCAAACTCCTGGGGTCAAGTGATTCCCTTGCCTAAGCCTCCCGAGTAGCTGGGACTACAGGCACCCGCCACAACACCCAGCTACTTTTTAGAGACGAGGTTTTGCTCTGAGTCAGGCTGGTCTCCAAGCCCTGAGCTCAGGCGATCCACCTGCATTGGCCTCCCTGAGTGCTGGGATTGTTTTTTTTTTTTTTTTTTTTAAGATATATTCTCCTTTTGTACTCTCTTACTCTTTGCATAATACCCTATGTTGCATTTATTCTCTTGTCTTTATACTTTCACCTATGAAATACATGTAGCATTGATTATAAATGTCTGAATTTATACCAGGCCCTAAGGTGTATGCACACATGTTTAATTCTGGGCCCCCTCTTGGCGGGGCTCCCACCACTGTCTCCATGGCTTCCACATGGCCCTTGTCCCACAGTGTAAAGTGTACCCTCTCAGCATCCCTTGTCCTGAAAGTTTTTCATTTTGTGCTCAAAATGATGCTGGACCCAACAAACTGGGTTAAGATATGGCCTGAAGAACAGCCTTAACATTATGTTGCAGAAGGTAATTTTAATTAACAGAAAGCACATCAACAACACAAAATCTGCACAGTGCCTTCCATAACCAAGGATCCCACAATGTGCCTGTGAGCTCTGCTAGTATTGCACATGGTCGTCAGATCAGTTATGGGGAATCAGCCTGCTCCCCAAACCCGGGCCTGCAGCCCCCTCCTCTACTGGGGGTTGTGCTACCAGGAACGCTCTTGTTTGTCACTGACATGTCAGAATATTTGTGTGTGTGTGTGTGTGTGTGTGTGTGTGTGTGTGTGTTATCACCTGCTCCTGGAATTCATTTTTTTTTTTCTCATATTCCCTTTCTTATTTCTCTTGGACGATTAGTGCTCCACCTCTAAATTAAAAAAAAAAAATACATAAATAAAATAAAGGAAGGAAACATTTTGCTCTTGAAATTTGTTGACCATCTTACCGGTCTTCATTCCTGGGGATGGCCCTATTCTTTTCAGCAGAAATGATACTTAGAAACTGTCTCATTCTATGCTTGTTAGATGAATCTAAGCTTCATCTAGTTCAACCTGTCAGTAATTCCTTCTAACAATTCAGTGTAGGTATATATATGGTATTCCTTCTAATACATGATCATTTTGAGTTGCTGGAAAGGGGTCTGTGAAATTGTAGTCTCCTGGAGGGTCCTGAGGGTGGTGTGTTTACACCTCCCTGAGCAGCCTTTGAATGCCTCCATTTTTATGCCGATGATGGTGACATTGGTAATAGGTGTGAAGTGACTAGATCAGGACCTGGAGGAGGATCAACAGGTTCTAGGCTAGTTGTTAGTGGGAACAAACTGAAAAACGGAGCTCATAGTTAATGGAAGCACAGTCTTTTTTAAGTTGTGCTTTACATGTAAATGGTGCTGAAGGCGTGCTCATAAAATAAAGGAACAGAAAGTAAACGTGAAGTCCCATTGCTGATCAGTGTGAGGATCAGCTGAATGTCTGGGGTGTGCTGTAGAGTGAAGAGCACAGAGCAACAGGTGCCGTGGATGGACTTGGACTTGGGCAGAACTGGTCTCAGAGCCAAGACCTCTCCTGGAGGTTAAACCCTGCTAACTGTTCTCTTTCCTTACCACAGTTTTTTCATCTGCCAAATACAGGTAATAATGACAATGACTTTGTAATGTTGTTATGAAAATTAAATGAGTTAATGCTTATAAAGGCCTTTAGAAAACATGCTTGCATGAAGAGCTATATTAGTGGTTATTCTTATAATTTCCTTAAGTGAATTGTTATAAATAAAGATAAGATGTTATAAAACTTGAGTGAGCGTTTACCTAAGTAAGGAGTTATTTTAATGTCTATGGAAACATCTTATAGTGTAAATTAGAAAATATTTTAAAGTCCATACATTTACAAAGGCATGACCACTCTGTATCTAGAGTTTTACAACTTGCTTTTTTTATTTAAAATATACCTTGGAAACAATTTTCTGTGCCTAAGACATTAAAATTTTTCTCTTCTTTCATAGTTGTTTAGAGTTAGGAAGAAACATTGAAATCATTTATTCTGGCCTTCTACTTTCATATTAGGAATTGATTGTACAATTGATTGTTGAATAATGCAGAAGGCAGGAGTGATAAGCCTCTGTGTGGTCAGAAATCCACCTATATCTCTGAACTCCCTCAAAAATTAACTACTAATAGCTTACTGTTGGCTGGAAGCCTTATCAAAACCAAGTAGCCAATTAACACATAGTTTGGTGTTGCACGTATTGTATACTGTGTTCCTATAATAATCCAGAGGAAGAAAATGTGAAGAACATTAAAGGAAGAGAAGATGCATGTACTGTTCAGTACGTGGACGTGGACCATCACAGGTCTTCACCATTGTTCTCTTCCTGGTGGGTAGGCTGACTAGGAGGACAAAGGGCAGGAGCAGGTCTTGCTGTGTCAGGAGTGCAGAGGGGCGGGGAAATCCACGTGTACTGCACCGGGCGGTGCAGACTATGTTGCTTAAGGGTCAGCGGAAGGACTGCAGATTTTCAGATTCATTTTTGTCGTATGGAATTCTATAAAATGTGCCATCATTAATATGGTTCATTTATTGTGGTTGTTGATTAGAGTGACTACCCCCCAAAAAAAGAGACGTTAATGTTTATTATTAATAGTACCTCCAGTTGTTTGTAGGCTATGAAGCCTAAATCTATGTAATTGCCTGAAACATTGCACACAGAGCAGTAATGTAATTTGTTAAAACTCAGTTAAAAATAATGGATGGAGCACATTCATTAAGGCTGTTATGTTATGAAGTTGTAAAAATAACAACTAGAATGGGCAATGAGACTCCAACAAATAAATTGTTGGAAGACAAACAACATCTGGTCATTAGGAAGGGGAAAAAATTGAATTTGAAGCCAGTGTTTTTAAGACCAAGAAGTATAATTTATAGCACAGAATTCTTTTTGCAATCAAAAGCTTATAAACTTGCAGCAAAAACAAAAAAACAAAACAAAAATCTTGCAGCACCCAGTACCCCTGGAAGTGTAGAGGATGGCAAAGCTGAAAAAGCCAGGAGAATTAGTGGAAAGCCTGTTTCAGAAGCCGTTAGACCTGATGGTCACGTTTAGGCTGTATGGGATGGAGTGCTGGTCCCTTTCATTCCCTGACAGATGTCAGGCTCATATTCAGAAAAAGGTAAACGAGATGATCTCTGCACAGGTAAGGGAACACTAAATTAAAATAAAACAAGAAAGTGAACATTTACATGATAAAGTTGAGGTGCCCAGGACACAGCCATAACCTCCTATCACCTCACACCCAGGATGCTTAGAATATGGTCTCATCCTCCATGGATACGAATGGAGGACGCCCCCTCAGAGAAGGCCTGGGAGCAGGAATCTGGAAGATGCTGAGATCAGAGACCTGCAGTCAAGTGGCCTAGGAGATCCTCATCTAATGAAGACCATGGGTAGCAAATACCTACCACCAGCATGGAATTTCCAATCAACTTTCTTAGTGTTTTACTCTTAATATGGCTAGACAGCGATAGATCATGACATATGTATTTGTGGAAGGCATCTTAGGTAAAAGACTGAGGCCAAATTAAACCAAAAACTCATGGAAGTAAACAGACACCAAACAGGGAGTGAAGATCTCTGAAGAACCATTCATTAGCAATCTTAGAGTAATAAACCGTGATGATGCATTGATGAAACAAGAATAATTTGCTATTAAAAACAACTTTCCAACAGAATTGAGCTCTTGACAATTAAAGATCAGATAGTTGTGAGAGAAATCTCAATGGGAGGTTTAGAAATTAAAGAAATCTTTCATAAAGGAGAGCAAAGAGATAATGAAATGGAAATTAGGAGACAAAAAAAAAAAAAAAAAAAAGGAGAGGGTGGGTAGGAGAAAAAAATTATTCCAGGAGGTCCATCATTTGAATAATATGAATCCCAGAAAAACACAAAAAGTAAAAAATGGAAAGTAATTGTCAAAGAATTATGACAAGAATATTCCCTAAACATAGGAGAGAGGAGAAGCAAGTTGAAAGGATTCCCTGGGACGATGTTGCTGGGAGGTCTGAGATAAGATCTGCAGAGCAGGCTCAGAAAACAACTGATCTACACATACCACAATTTATTAGTCCATTCATGGCTCGATGGGCACTTGGGTTTTTTCCATGACTTAGCAATTGTGAATAGGGCTGCAATAAATATGCTGGTGCAAATATTTTTGTTGTGATCTGATTTTTGGCCTTCTGGGTATATGCCCATTAGAGGAATTACAGGATTGAATGGTAGGTCTATTTTTGGATCTTTAAGTGTTCTCCATATATCTTTCCAAAAGGAATGTATTAATTTACATTCCCACCAGCAGTGTAGAAGTGTTCCCTTTTCTCCACATCCACGCCAGCATCTCTGGTTTTCTTTGTTTACCTCCCTCCAGGTTGTCTTTATTCGCTGATGGTTACTTTTCATGATGGTTATGGGTCTTGACAATCAGAGTTTTATGGTACACAGTGCTGTTTTCTGCTATTGTCACCACAGTCATACTTTATGTCTTATCATCATTGTTCTCTTTATTTTCTCTTTTGCTCAAGAATTGGTCTTCCTTTATCTGGTCATTGTCTCTTGCAGGCTTCAGGAAGCTTTTCCTGACAGTGTTAAGTTTAGAAGGGGCTCAGGGTAGCCGAGCTCTGACAGCTTCACATAACTTTCTACCCACTATTTTGGTACTTGGGTGGATTAGAATACCTAAAAAGCATTTAAAAATGCCTAGAAAATTCTGGATAAAATGCAACAAACATCTCGTTAAATGCACAACTGAGCTTCTCTAGAAGTCATGGAAATACAAAAGGCCAATAAAAAGACAGCTAAAGCGCAGGGCTGGAAACATGAGCATCCGCTTCTCTCCCTCCTTCCGGCTCCTTATCTTGCTTTTCTCAGCCTTGGTGCTACTGAGGCTTGACTTGAATAGACATTTCCAAGCAATGAGAGAATTTCTTTTGCTTTCATCAGCAATTCAGTTCTTGATGCTAATGCATCTATCATCTCAGGTCTTCTGACTCAGCTATTTTCATCTCTGCAGTGTTCACAGGGGTTTTTGTTTGTTTTTTTTTTTTTTTCTTTTTTTCCTAAAAGGAGCTGAGATGTGTACTTCATATCTGGGAACTGGATAAATCTTGAAATGTTTTTGTGTTATCAACTGCACGATTGTCCAGTTTGAAAATTGTGTTTATTTTAAATGATTAACTTAAATAAAATGGAGAAATTTAATCCATAGGAAAAGCAAGCCTGAAATTCCAGGGCAGGAAGATTTGGGTTTCCCCAGCCATATTTCTTTCTATACATTCTACTTGCTTGTAGAAGGTTTTGGACTAGCTATTTCATGAGAAGAGGCCACGTACTAGCTATTTCATGAGAAGAGGCCACGTTCAGGTTGTGGGTCTGAGGCAGATGGCTGAGATGGACAGACTGGTGCTGCTCTGAATGAGAAGTTAGAGCTGACAAGAGTGTGAAAAAATGGAGGGTACAAAATGATTTTTTTTTAAAGAACTTGTTTTGTATCTTGGTAAAATAATTTTTTCTAATCTCTGATGAAAAGAATGAAATGATTACAAAATAAACCTATGTTTCGAAAAGCCCACAGGCTTGACATATTTAAATACTATTCTTTTATTGATAACACTGTGATTCCTGGTACCATCATTACCTTAGAATTATGAGAACAGTTTGTCCATTTTGACAGTTCTCATGCTTTCTTACCAAAGAAGCCAATTATATCCACCTCGAATTTGTAAGAATGGAGCAATTTTTTTACAAGCTGAAACTATGTTGATCATCTACTAACCTTTTCTATTTTTATTCCGGGATTCTGTGTCGCCTTGTCCATTATATGAAAACGCTAGTTCCCTTTAACATAGCATTTTCATCTTAGAATACTGTAAAGGCTATAAATGTATGCAATTTTAAAATATTAACACTACTGAGATTATATTCTGAAATAGTTTTCTGATTGCTCTTTTAGTCACCATATTAATGATAATAGTTGTGACTTTACAGTTTAATAAAACTCTTTAAAAATCTTATTTGTTGTATGTTTATCTCATTTGAACTTCCCAATAACTCTATTAGCTTTTTGATTTTATTTTGTTTAGAGGATATGTGAATTTTCAGTGACAGTAAGTGATTTTTCCCAAGGTTATACAGCCACATCTGCTTCCTCCAGAAAATCATTGTTCCTATAGGGTGGAGGTTATGTATTTTCCTTGTCTAGAATACGGTAGTACCCCTTATCTACAGTTTTGCTTTCCATGGTTTTACTTACCCGCGGTCAACCATGGTCCAAATATATTAAATGGAAATTCCAGAAATAAAATAAATGATACGTTTTAAACTGCATGCTATTCTGGTAATGTGATGAAATCGCTTACCATCCTGATTCATCCTGCCCAGGACATAAATCATCCCTTTGTCCAACATCTCTATGCCATAGATGTTTACCTGCCCATTAGTCACTTAGTAACCCACTCAGTTTCAGAGATTAACTGTCTGTTGTGGTGGGTGCCTAAAGTCCCCACTACGTGGGAGGCTGAGGCATGAGGATCTCTTGAGCTCAAGAGTTTGAGGTTGCTGTGAGTGAGTGCTATGATGAGCCATAGCACTCTACCCAGACTGTCTCAAAAAAAAAAAAAAAAAAAAGATTAACTGTCTTGGCATTGGCATTGCAGTGCTTGGGTTCAAGTCACCCTTTTTTACTTAATAATACTCCCCACCCCCAGCAAAGAGCAGTGATGCTGGTAATTCAGGTAAGTCAAAGAGAAGCTGAAAAGTGCTTTCTTTAAGTGAAAAGGTGAAAGTTCTTGAACTTAATAAAGAAAGAAAAAAAGTTGTTTGCTGAAGTTACTAAAGTCTATGATAGGAATGAATCTTCTATTCATGAAGAATGAAAAAGAAATTTGTACTCGTTTTGCTGTTGAATCTTAAGCTGCCCCAGGGTGTGATAATGGCTTAGTTAGGATGGAAAAGGCCTCCTAGCACTCTGGGACACCAATGTGGGTGTATCACCTGAGCTTAGGAGTTCGAAACCAGCCTGAGCAAGAGTGAGGCCCCATCTCTACTAAAAATAGAAAATGTGGCTGGGTGTTGTGACAGGTGCCTGTAGCCTCAGATGTTGGGGAGGCTGAGGCAGGAGGATCTCTGGAGCCCAAGAATTTGAGGTTACTGTGAGCTATGATGCTATAGCACTCTACCCAGGGCAACAGAGTGAGACTCGGTCTCAAGAAAAAGAAAGATGGAAAAGGCTTTATATTTGGGGTGTTTGAAGACATGAACAGCAACATATTTGACTGATGGCAGTCAGGTTTAATACTACCTTTGATTTTAGGTGTCTACTGGGGTTCTTGGAACATAGTCCCTGCAGCTAAACGGAGACTATTGGAGTTTTTTTGGTGTTTATAGGGCCCATTATCTTTTATCAAAATGTATGGGAAACCAAATTAATGCAAAATCCAGATACTTTTGTTAGATTTTTAAATAGTTTGTTTAGATGTAACTTTATGTATACTCACCCATATTTCTTGCATCTCAGATCCTTTTTTAAATTATAGACGTTCTTTCAGTTAGGGTCTGTAGTGACCCTCATTTTTAATCTGCATGTAAATGTTTTTATTTTGCCCTCTTCTTTGAAGATAGTTTGGCTGGATAGAGAAGGCTAGGTTGAAAGCAACTTTCTCTTGACAACATGAAGATATTGCACTTTTTTCTTTTCTGGATTAATTATTATTATTTTAACTGAGAAGTCAGCTATTGATCTAATTATTCCTTTTAGACAATGTTTTTTCTCTTGAAGTACTTTTATTACCTTTATCTTAGGTGTTTAGTAGTTTCACTATGATATTCACCAGTATATATTCATTACGCTTATCTCACTTTGTGGTCCTGGAACTTACTATTGATCTTATCAATCCTGGAAGTCAAGTTCTTAGGCATTGACTATTACTTACCTCTATCATCTTCTAGAACTCTGATTAGACATATGTTGAATCTTCTTATTCTATTCTGTATTTTACATTTTCCACCTCTTTATTTCTTTGTGTTGCCTTATGTACTTCAAAAATCTGTCATCTGGTTCAATACCTTTTTCTTTAGCTGTATCATATATGTGTATGTTATTAAACCCATTCATTTAAAATATTGTATTTTCCATTTCTAGAAGTATTGGCTCATTTTATATCTGGCCAATTTTGACAATTGACAATTTCTAATTTTTAATTTGTATTTCTTAGAGCTTTGTTTGTTGAAACTCTTGGAAGCTTGAGCTTAAAGTATATTTTTTTCAGAGAGGATTTATATCTGCTTCTGCTAAGAATTTATACATGTGTCTTCCAGTAGTACTACAAACCCAGCCAGGAACGCTTCATGCTGCATTTAGCTCAGATCTGAGGTTGTATACTTTTTGCTCCATACTCCCCATCTGGGTGTAGAATTGTGTTTAGGAATTCTTAGGGGAATTTATTTCTTTTACACTCCTCACCTTGGGCCTAAGGTCAAGATACACATTGTTTTTTCCTCTGTGCAACATTTCTTTCTTTCTTTCTTTCTTTCTTTCTTTCTTTCTTTCTTTCTTTCTTTCTTTCTTTCTTTCTTTCTTTCTTTCTTTCTGCCTTCCTTCCTTCCTTCCCTCCTTCCCTCCTTCCCTCCTTCCCTCCTTCCCTCCTTCCCTCCCTCCTTCTCTCTCTTTCCCTCCTTCCTTTTCTTTTCTTTTAAAATTTTCACTGAGGATGTTGTTCTTTGGAGTTTTTAGGGTTTTTTTCAGAAGTCACTGATCTACCTGCTCCATTCACACTGTGGTTGGTTCAAGCCCCCGGGAGCACTAGTCTACCATAGGTTGGCAGATTCCCTAGACCAGATACCTGTTCCATTGCTAACCCCATCGATTGATACTTTCTTCCCCCACCAGGCTCTTTGGAATTCCATTACTTTTCCCTTTCAGCCTGTATTAAAAATATTATTTAGCTTGTTTTTTAGGATAAAGTATGCTATGTCAGGAAGGGGTTTTCCAACATCAACATCAAGTCCAAAATTCTGTGATAAGTGGAAGCAATTGAATTAGTAAGTAGAAAGTTGATTGAAAAACACAGAAGGAGAGTGAGCAGAGTTAGATTATTTCAAGGCAGCTTTTTCAAGGAATGGAAAAAATAAAATGTTCATGCCCCACATTGAAATATTTTTGTAAAAGCTGCAGTTTTTTTCCTTCAGCATGATGCTATATATTTATGACATTATTTTTTATTTCCATTTTTATTAGTACATATACATACAATGACAGTCACATGATAATTTAAGTTCATTTCAGTCCTGCCTTCTTGAAGATACATTCCGACCACATTGAGAGATATTCCTCAAGCCTCCTTAACACTGCACTTAGAAACTGTTTTAGGTTGGGTTAGTTATACCACGAACTTTCAGTAAAGAATTCTTTACAGTGTGTATTATTCTATAATGATATTTCCATTGTAGATTGAGATTAAAATCCCACATGAGAGATCACTTTTAGTACATGGGGACAAAATTGCCATATTGACACTATTCAATTTAAATTGTACATACACATATTTAGAACCTGCTCACATTCAGAAAGAAAGAAAAACCCCAAAGGAAACTTTAACATTTGTATCGCTAAAAAACATCCTCTTTGAAATCTTCCTTGATCTTTCTCAAGGCAGCCTCAATCTCATCTTGTACTAACAAGTTTTCCTTTTTTTCCATCCTGTGCTTCTCCCTCCCTTCACCTTTTGCCTCAAAAGAATCCCTGAACATCTACATTTTAAAGTCCTGTGCCAGGCATTGTGGATACAATGGTGAAAAAAAAAAATAGATGTGACCTGCATTTCCACTGAACTTATAGTGTATTATGGGGAATTGACAATCACATACAGCTGTAGTGTGGCACCATGAATGCTGTGCTAAGGAAAATAGAGATAGGTTTAGAACACACAGGAAAAGCACTGTACTTCAAGGGCCAGAGAGGCGTTCTTACATGACATTACGGTAAGCTAAGATTTGGCATACCGTGTAGGTCAGTGGTTCTCAAAGTATACTCTTTAGAGTTTAGCCCCTCAATATCACGGGGAACTAGTTAGAAATGGAAATTTTCAGGCTTCATCTCAGGCGACTGAATCGAACTCTGGGGAAGAGGCCCAGTAGTCTGTGCTTTAACAAGCTTCCCAGGTGATCCGATTCATGCAGATTAAGTAGATGTAATGGTGGATGGAGAGGGCTGGGGATTGGAATCAGCCAGGCAGAGGGACTGGACGTTGGGACCCCTGGGGAAGGAAATGGAGAATGACCCTAGCAGGAGAGAGGCCAGCAGGCCTGGAGCACAGGGTGTAGGGGCTGGCAGAGGGCGGTGGCAGGACTGGTGGAGAGTCATCTGGGTTTGGTAAGATGCAATAAGTTGTTTTTTGTTTATAAGTTAAAGTAAACTTACTATTGTCATTTTAATTGATACATAATCATCATATACATTTTGGGGCACGGAGTGATGTCTTCATATTTACATACAACATATAGTGACCAAATCACGGTAATTAGCATATCACCATCAGTATTTATTGTTTCTTTGTGTTGGAAGCTTTCAGAGTCTTCTCTTCTAGCTATTTGAAAATATACAATAAATTATTGTTGGCTGTACTCACCCATCAGGACTGGAGGACACTTACTCCTCTTTTCTAGATGCAACTTTATATTCATTAACCAACCCTGGGCTATCCTTCCATCCCCCAACCCTTCCATCCTTTAGTAACCGTAACTCTACTCTCTACCTCCAGGGGCTCACGTTTTTAGCTCCCACATGGCTGTTTCACTTAGCCTTAGATCCTCCCGGCTCATCCACGTTGCTGTGAATGATGGGAATTCATTCTTTTTTATGGCTACATTAAATGGTTTAGATTTCATTTATCATGAATATTTGTGGACAGTCCCAACTTATAATGATTTGACTTAATGGTGTTTTGACTTTGCAGCATGAAACTGTCACAATGTCAGTGTACTTCGATTTTGAATTTTGATCTTTTTCCAGGATAGGGAAATGTAGTACATGAGATATTCTGCACTTTATTGTAAAATAGGCTTTGTGTTAGATGATCTTGCCCCACTGCAGGCTAAGGAAAGTGTTATGAGAATGTGTAAAGTAGACTAGGCAAAGCTAGGATACTCTGTAGGTGTATTAAATGTATCGTTATCTTATGGTGGGATTTTTTTCTTAAGTTTTATTTAATCATAACTGTATACCTTAGGGGGTACAATATGATGATTTGATATACAGTGTGGAATGCTTAAATCAAACTAATTAACTCACTAATTTCTGTGGTAAGACATTTATAATACCTTCTTAGTTGTTTTGAAATGCACCCTTGCATTGTGCACATCAGGTGAGATCCTGCCGTACACCTTCCCTCCACTATAGTGGGTTTAATCAAGAGGTAACCCCATGGTGAGTCTAAGAGCATCTGTATTTATAGACCTGTTTCTTCTACTAGAGGATGAATAGATGAGGGCCAGGGTGATATTTCCGTACCTCAGAACATCTTTCACCAACTCCTAGCATATAATTGGTGTTTAATAAATGTATGCTTGTTGAACAATCACAAAAGCCTTATGAGGAAGGCATGACAACTCTTAGTTCATACTTAAAGACAGCCAAGGCAAAGAGGAGGTGAGTGCTTACTAGCAAGGTCACGCAGCTGTTCAGAACAGACGGGCTTCCCAAACCCAAGCCTTTGGATTTTGTTTTTAGAATCTCTTCTTCATACTACCTGTCTGTGGGGGCGGGGGGGGGGGGGAACCGCTGAGATTACAGAAAATATGTGAGAATACATAAAATAACGGATTTTTTTAACTTGTAAGTATTCCAAATGCAACTATGCTTTTCCTCCCTTTTTTCTTTCTTTCTTTCTTTCTTTCTTTCTATTTTTTTTTCCAGACAGAAAAGGGGAGTGCACTTCACGAAGCAGCTTTGTTTGGGAAGGTGGATGTTGTACGAATTTTGTTAGAAACAGGTAATTCTTGTGATTCTCCATGGAACTTACCTTGCCAAATACTATTTCTGTGTCAGGAGTAAACGAAGGAAAATGCCATAGTTCTCTCCACAAATCACACTTCTTTCCTTCACTCCAAATTGCAGATATTTATTCATATTATGTAGAATTGAGCTTCAGGGTTTAGATAAAATTGATATAAATGTGCACCTTCTTTTACTCAATAGATGTTTTGGTAAAAAGCTTTCGGAAATTACAATTTTATACATTTAAATCATATTTCAATACACTAGAGAAACTATCAAAAGGAAAGAGAGATCTCTGCCTTCTGCGAGGGGGATGAATTGACCCCTGAGAAGTTATGACAATTACTTGGTTTATTAAAGAACATGTTTTCCTTAGGTTTTTATACTGTGAACTATGGTAAACAGAGATTTGAGTTCCCTTCCCTTGAGGTAAATTCTTCTAGTTACTTTACTAGCAAATTCTTGTGGTTACTACTATTGTTTATAGTTTACAGTGACTTATTTTAAAGGGAACATTTTAAAGAAGGTGCTTTGAAGGAACAATAAAGTAGACATTTATCTTCATATGTATATTCTGATTGAAATGAATAAAATTGAACTGAGGTCAAATTGTTTTTCAAGATCAAAAGGCATGAGTCCAAGTTCATACTTGGGTGAAGGGCTCAACTACAACTTGAACTTTACCTAAGAAATACAAACCATGTTACCTAACAGGTGTTTCCTCCTATTATTCTGAAATTTAAAAAAAATTCATACTTGTAACAAATTGATGTGAGCTTTTCATGTTATGGACCATAATGCGTTCATTTTCTTCTGTAAAAAAAAATAAAATAAAATGAAAAACACTGGAAAGCTATTGGGGTTAGGCTTATACAAAGTTAAAATTTCAAGTATATTTAACTTGGACATGCAATGCAGGGAGACAATAAATGATTAGAAGAAACCAGTGAACTATGTGCTAAGCGTACTTCCCTGTACAAATTCAAGTACATATTTAATAATCTTAGGATGAACTGACATTTGCAACCAGAACTTGTAAACTGGCTTTGATGGCAGTTAGGTGTTCAGAAAGTTTGTAAGCAATTTTGAGAAAAAAATAAAATAAAGAAAAATAAACAATCATGAGGCAGTGAAAAGCTATTTGCCACATTAAAATAAATTCTTTAGTAAAATATTTTCAGAACTAAAATCATAGTTTTGTTCACCAGGAAGATAATGAGTGTGACTGACATTAAACATAAACTTGCATAAATAAGTATCATGACTTTGTATTTGGACAAATATTATGTAGACAATAGTTCAGAGTAATCATGCTTTTTGAATTTTTGTGAATATTCAGATGTTCTAAGTCTATTCTTATATTACATGGCATGTACTTATTTATTAAATATTTTTACCATACTATATAGAATCTATAAACCATATGACCATTATAATTTAAGAATTCCCATTCTAGGATGGTGCCTGTGGCTCAAGGAGTAGGGCGTTGGCCCCATATACCAGAGGTGGCGAGCTCACATCTGGCTCCGGTCAAAAACTGCAAAAAAAAAAAAAAAAAAAAAGAAAGAAAAGAAAAAAAAAGAATTCACATTCTAAATCAATATTTTATAGTTTTAAAGTGTACTATTACTCAATGAGTAGGATGCCAGCCCCATATACCGAGGGTGGCAGGTTCGAACCCAGCCCTGATCAAACTGTTAAACAACCCAAAAGGCATAATAGGGTCCTGGAAAGCAATTTTAGTGATGGGTCAGCACCCTTTAAGAGTTCATTCAGGGTGGCACCTGTAGCTCAAAGGAGTAGGGTGCTGGTCCTGTATGCAGGAGGTGGCAGGTTCAAACCTAGCCCTGGCCAAAAACTGCAAAAAAAAAAAAAAAAAAAAAAGAAAAAAGAAAAAAAGAAAGAAAGAAAGAAAGAAAAAGAAAAGAAAAGGCAGGAGCAGTAGCAAAGACCTAATTGCCAGGGACCACGAACCAATCAGGAAGCGGGAGGGCCCAGTT
>CAUYPK010056168.1:0-28651 GCA_963574355.1 Loris lydekkerianus | reverse complement strand
TTCTAACATGCACCATAGATGTGGCCCCACTCATTACCCTCCCTCCACCAAAACCTCCCCTGTTCTGTCTTCTATGTAATGATATGAAGACCTTGTCCCTGTCTATTCTCCATGGCTGAAAAGTGAATTTTTTCTCTTAGCTAGAAATATTATAGTTTGTCATTTTTACTCACCACTGCACTTAAAAGTTACTGATAATTAATTTTTAGTTTCCTAATTCCCCAAGAAAATAGTCAATCTAAATAAAGATTGAAGAGTCCCATTCTGTAATTAAGCTATTCTGTAATTTGTAGTTAATGGTTTAGCCAAATGTCACAGTAGCGTAATATAAAGAGTCTAGGTACTACATTAATTGAAAGAGAAGTGAAGGGAAATTCAACATAACATTTCAGCCAGAAAATGACAAAATAAAGGTATTTTTGAAATGTTGTAACAACAAAGATCCAAGAATGTTTGCAAGAATGGAGAAGAAATGAAAAACCTTCTCTTTCCCTTCTATGAAGTCACTGAAATCAGTTTGATCATCATCAGAGCCCTTATTGAGAACACCAAAGGCTTCTAGTTATGGAGAAGCTGAATCCTATTTTGCAAAAGCCAATTTTCCCTCACCCCCATCCCACAAAAAACAAAACAAACAAAAAATACATCACCACAAATAAAAACAACAAAGACCAGCCATGCTGGGTACACATTTCATCTTTGTTGAGGTATAGGTAAGCAATCTGTCTGATGGCTTGTGCCTAATTTCTATAATGCTGTAACCTAGAAACTGGAAATAATATAAGCTAAGGAGAAATTCCAGACTTGCAAGGTGAATGATTTTTCCCATTGTTTGTGCTCTCTTCCCAGTAGTGATCACTGAAGAAGACTGTTGAAGAGATCTTTTTTCATTCAAATGTAATAGAATGTTCAAAAACATCAAGGAATCATCACACTTAAAAATTAGTAGTTTTTAACCACAAATGACAAAAGATATCATAAAATAAAACTATATGCATACCAGTTCCTGACTTAGATCCAAAACGGCCTAGTTAAATCATGCAATGAAGATTTAATAATTACATGTAATGGTGTAAATGTACTTCATCAATTTACTCACAAGAACTACATATCCCCTGAAGTCAATATATTTAAATTGTTAAATAGGCTTCACTAGATCTTTTGAGGGCTCTGCATGTAGAATATATTCATGTCCTGCTATATGGATGTCTTAGACATTCATAGGCTTAAAAGTTACTGTATCCACTGATATATGAGGTGGCTGTATGATATTATCATAATGAAATGTATAATCAGTGTAATCCCACTAATTATTTCTGTTAAAATAAATCCTCTATAGTAATGCATCCATCATCTCTTGGGTTCATTTCGGTAAATTTATAAAACTTATATTTTATATCAAAGAAGTTGTCTCCAAAAACTATTTTATCATAGTCATTCTGAGTTATATTATGACACTGAAAAATCATGTTCAACATTACACCTACCAGGGGCCGCCTGCCCATTAATCATTATTCTTACTCGATTTTCTATATAGAAATGTCAAGTGAACTTTGGGATGTCTACACTATCACAAATCCATTAAAATGAAATTGAAAACAACCAGCCCCACACTTTTCTCTGCCCATCACAATGTTTTCCTATAGTGAATCACTACATATACTTCTACTCTTTAAAAACCATTCATAGTAAATGTACTTTTCCAGGCTACTACTTTTCTGCAGTAAGATTGCCATAAAACATCAATGTTCAATCAGTACCGGGAAGGTATTGACTGAGAGTTGAGGCACACAAAAGGCACAATTGGACACCTGACAATGTCAAGGGAGGTACCTATTATATGCTGATAGAAATTGAGTTCTCAGAGATAAAATGTGATTTCTAAATGCCACCTGGTTTTCCAGCTGACACATTCATATAACACCTGCTTCTGATGAAAATTGAAAGATTGCTTGCTTGGGCTGGTCAAAAATTTTTAAATCAATCAAATCCACTGCCTCCTACCTTCCATTGCCTTGCAAATACAAATTTCTTTCATCTTCCCAGACTCTGTGCTACTTTTTTTTAGAGACAGAGCCTCACTTTATCGCCCTTGGTAGAGTGCCGTGGCGTCACACAGCTCACAGCAACCTCCAACTGCGGTGATTCTCTTGCCTCAGCCTCCCGAGTAAGTAGCTGGGACCTGCAGGCACCAACCACAATGCCCGGGTATTTTTTCTTGCCATTTGGGGCCAAGTTTGAACCTGCCACCCTCAGTATATGGGGCCAGGGGCCCTACTCACTGAGTCAAGGCACCGCCCTGACTCTGTGCTACTCCTAACCGCTCTAGATTCTGTGTTTCATCCTACTTTGACGTGCCAAGCTCTCCTATGGGCAAAATAACTAACCCTAGAAGTTTAGTCCTAAAGAACTACTAAGATTAAGGTAATTTCTCAAGGTTGCCCACCCCTGACCTCTTTCCAACTTATCTGACATCTTCTACAAATTTCAGCTGGTGATTTTATTTATTTATTTATTTATTTTCTTGTTGGGGATTCTTTGAGGGTACAAAGAACCAGGTTACATTGATTGCATTTTTTTAGGTAAAGTCCCTCTTATAATTGCATCCCACCCCAAAAAGGTGTAAGCTGGTTTTGAAATTCCTTGTTCTAGGACACTGATGTTATTCCCACATGTTGTCATCTGAACTTGTGCATGTTAGCTCTTACTGGTCTACGAGTTTCATGTATACTATTAGATTCTAATTTTCTTGTAGATCTACACATAGACGATCAGATAGGTCCCTGGATTTTCTTTTATTTGGGGGTAAAAAGAGATGCAATATTGTGATAGAGGCCTCCATAGACCATGGGAAGAATACTAGGTATGATGCTTACTATCAGGGCACCAGGAAGAGCAGCCTGGAAGTGAGTGTGTAAATTATGGAGAAATAAGTGGTTATGTTTTGGCTGTTACTAGGAATGTGATATTTCACATCCTGATTCTGAAATGTTTTTATTAACTTGTACATTTTAACTTTTAAAACATCCTTTTTTCTTCAGCTATTTCCAGGAGTACTTGAAGGGTGATAGGAATTTGGGAAATATGCTACCAATGGCAATTTACAAGGACTGCCTGAGAAGATTTGAAAACCAGCTTTGATAAAAGAAGTTTTGATATTGAAAGTAATCAATTGTCTGCTGGGGAAGGTGAAAGAAGAGGAATTAGAGCTCTGTATTCATCATGATATTGTATTCTCATGGTATTGTAGAGAGCAAATTTATTAGAATGTCACCTCAGTAAAGTCAGTCTATATGTTTTGAGTACAGGACTATTAATGCTGGTACCCATAAAACATACCAATTATAGTCTATCTGTGGAATAACTAATATATTTATCTGATGTTATAAAAATATAGGGAAATTATCAATCTTTTTGCCTCTATATCTATCTTTATTTTTCCTAGGAATTCCAGAAGAAACTGACCACATATACAAATTCACAAAGATCAGATGAAACCTATCTTGCTAATTACTTGAACCTCCCAGGGAGTGAAAGCATCTTTACTGATGAGTTCTAGAACTGATTAAATGGAATAGTTCTCAAAGAGTGGCTTTACCTGAATAATTAATGCAATGCTTTTTTAAAGTACTTACCTTCAAGTTAGTACCTGCCCTATAAGCTTACAGATGCCTATGTCTTATTTTGTAGATAAATGTTTTCAGCAGAAATCCATTAAGACTAAAAATACCTAAGGCATTTTTCCAGCACATTAATTTACCTGAGCCTATTAATTCTCGTTTGTTTTCAAACCATATTTTACTTAAATAAAGGTCTGGAAATTGAGATAAACCCATTTCAAAATGCATATAAAGTGGTAAGTATTATATAAAGTATATATGAGTGGATTATACGTGAAATAAAAATATTATGATATCAAATGCAGCATATCCATAAAATTCATGTACAATTTTAAATTCCACATGAACTTCATGGATACCCTAAGGTAAATTTACCTGAAAATAATTGTTTAAAGATTTTATGATTTCAGAATAAATATGTATTTTTTTGCAATCTGTACATTCATTCCAAATGTAAAATGGGGATTTAGCTTCACATGGTTTCAATGTCAGTGCCACTTAAAGACAAAGTGTTCTACTTAACACATAAAGTTCGATCTGTAGTATCTATTTCCATACTAAATAGGCAATTTAAAAGCCAGCATGTCTCAGCTTCATTAAGAGCAGGGATAGGCCTAAAAATGATGCATCTATTTTAAATCATTTTCCAACGCAGAAAATATAAATCCTTGGCGTACTATCAAAGTTTTCTGCTTGCAATTTCAGTTTCTCTTCAGTCTGTATAACTGTTTATAAGGATCTACATTTTATTGCTTTTATTCTTAGAGTTTTTTTTTTTAACACAAAGAATAAACTTTTAAATAAAAAGTAAAATGTATTCAGTATTTCAATTCTCTTATGGACTTACTATATGATTTTATAAACCTGAAATACAACATAAAATTGTAGTCATATTATTTTCCTCTATATTGAAAACTTTATTATTTAATTATACTAAGAATTATTTCCTTACTATTTGTGAATACTACAACTATGCTAAAATATACTAAAAGCATAAGAAATTGGAAAATGATGAAATTTCCTAGAAGGTGATTTAATGTTGAAATAAATCATCATTTTTAATTATCCATATCTATTCCTGTTATTTTTTCCCTGATTTTGTATAAACTTTCAAAAAGGTATAAAGAAATTCTGGACATAGTATTTGTCTTATTATTAAATGTTTAGGCTTATATAGAGGTGAGAAATCAGAATTTTAATTTTTGCTATAAAAGAAAAGTGGAAATTTGAAAGAAAAAGATATATCATTGTTATTAGAAAAAGTCAAAGATAGCAATATACACTGTATGTTTATCTCTAATAATTAGGGTGAAACTGATCATATAAGCACATCTCACGGTTTGAGTGTCCATACGGGACTATCTTAGTTGAAGTTTTTATTCTCAAGAATCAATAAACTACAAGCACATTTCATTTCTGATAAAAGTAAAATTATACTCATTTAGTGTCATTTACTATAATACTATAAACATTAGGGAGAATTTCATAATGTTTTCAAAATAAATCTGATTCATTTCATTCTGCTGAAAGAATATATGAGAGAATATATCTTGTATAATGATCAAAAGTTATATATTATTCCTAAGTGGAAGAAGGCTGAAAGTAGGTGTGTGTACAAAGGTAATTAAAAGCTAAAAAAGGAAGAAAATAAATACCTGTGGATTATTAACTGAAGTTCTCTAGAGAAACAGAACATAGACATACAGACAGACAGATAGATAATTGAGAGAAAGATAAATAAACTCAGTCCTATATAGATAGTCTTGTACCATGTAACATTTTGGTCAATAATGGACCATCTATGCAATGGCAGTCCCATAAGAGGTTAATGGAACTGACAAATTCCTATTGCTTAGTGATGTCATAGTTACTATGCCATAGCATAATGTCTTTTCTTATAAATTTAGTACAACAGTACACAGTCCTTGTAAAGTATACAGCACTGGACAGTAATGCCCTGGGCCTTTACATTCACTGATTCATGTAGAACAACGTCCAGTCCTTCAAGCTGTATTCATGATAAGTCCTCTGCATGGGAATAACAATTTTTTTATCTTTTATGCCACATTATTACCAAACTCTTTCTATGTTTAGGTACATAAATACTTACCATTGTGTTACATTTGCCTACAACATTCAGTGCAATAACAGCTGGTATAGATTTGTAGCCTAGCAGCAGTACTGTGTGACAGGCTGTGCTTATCTAGGTTTACCTAAGTGAATTGTAATATTTTTGTCATAATGACAAAATAGCCAAATGATATTTATTTCAGACCATATCTCTGTCATTAAGCAATGCATGACTGGAGAGAGGGAATGAGGAATTGGCTTATGTGATTATGAGACAAAGAGCTGAAATTTGCCATCTGTAGACTAAAGACCCAGTAAAGCCAGTGCTGTAATTCCTGTCTGAGTCCTCAGCCTGACAACCAGGGGATTCAATAATGTAAATCAAAGTGTATGGGCAGAAGATGACTGATGGACCATCTCAAGCAGGCAGGAAGCAAAGGGATAAATTCCTCTTCTCTGGGCCATTTTATCCAGGCCCTCAAAGGATTAGATGAAGCCCACTCTTAGTGGGGAGGGGGGCAATTCATTTTTCCTAGTCTATCTGTTCTTGTCGACACACCCAGAAATTATGCTTCATTTAGGCACCCCATGGCCTTGTCAAGTCAACAAAAGTCACCATTACACAAGGGTTTCTCCCTCTTCCTTACTCTGCCTTCTTTTTCCAGGTTATATATTTCCTTGTACACTATAAGTAGCTGTTCTTGATAATCATTTTACTTTTCCTTTACCAACATATGAATGGAAATTCACATCTTATACAAAACGAAATTATTTTATAATAAGATACATAGGGTAGGTCTTGCATCATACATTAAATACAAAAGCACTAACGAAAGTTCATGAGTAAAATAAAGGTCCATGCATCATTTTCAGTGTCATAACTGACACTACAGATAAAACAGTTCTTCAAAAAAATCTCCAATGTCCCATGAGCTGAAGGTTGATATCCCTGGTGGGCAGAGTGACAGCTGTCCATAGATGACTACCCTAGAACCTACCGATATGGAGCTTGAAATAGCAAAAGGGATTTGGCACACTGCATTTTTTGAATGTGTCCTACAAAGTTTATGTGTTGGAAAGTCAATTTCCAGTGCAACGGAATTAAGAGATGGGACTTTTAGGAGGTGATTAGGGCCAGATTAGTGTTGTGAGGGCTCATCTGTAATGAACAGGTGAGAGCTGTTATCACAAGGTGAGCTGGCTACAGCAGGAGTGAGCTTCTCTTACAAGGAGGAGCTTGGCTCCCTCCCCAGTCTCTCCTATCCTCTAGCTTGTCTTTCCACCCTCTGCCATGATATGATATATCAGGAAGGCCCGTGCCAGAGGTGGGCCTCTTCATTTCAAAATTCCCAGTCTCCAAAACTTTAAGAAATAAATCTCTATTCTTTATAAATTACCCATTCTTAGGTACTCCATTGCACAGACTGAGACAGAAATAGGTATTGGAAAGTGGGGCTATAACTACCTAAAAATGTGGAAGCAGCACAGAAATTGGGTAATGTGTAGAGGCTGTACCAATTTGCGGATCAGCTAGGACAAGCCTCATTTACCATGAGTAGAGCAATATAGGTAAAGTAGGTGGGGTCTAAGAAGACAGGAAATGTGGGGAAAGTCTTAAACTTCTTAGAAATCACTTAGGCATTTGGTATGAGAACATTGGTAGAAATACATGTGCCTCCTGATGAGGTCTCAGATGGAACTGGACAACAAGGTACATTAGAAACTGGAGTAAGGGGCATTCTTTGTTATGTGGTGAGATTACAGCTATGCTTTAGGACTTTACCGAGACTGATGAACTAGGATTTCTGACAGAAGAAATATCTCAGCAAATTATCAAAGAAGCCATCTTATGATGACAGAGGAGAGAAACAATTTAAAGACAAAGTTTAGAATGAAAGAGAAACAGAGTGGAAAAATTTGGAAAATTCACAGCCCAGCCACGTAAACATTAAAAAGGCATCTTTAGGAGAACGAACAGGATTATAACCAGTTGACAGCTAATGAGATTAGTGCAGGTAGAAGGGAATCAAGTAGTGACCATCAGGATGACGGAAGGAAGGTCGTGCAGGCATTTCGGAGATTCCCCAGGCCAGCTAGGACCTTGAGGGCAAGTTCCTAGATAGACTCCCACTGGGACTTCAGCATTCAGTTCCCTGCCTTCCTCAGTCTCTGCTCCCTACACTCCTTCTCAATGTCCCCTGGCCACCCAAGCTGTGGCTGAAGTGGGCCCTGGTGCAGCTGGGGTGCTACTCTGAGGCAGGCAACACATAAGCCCCAAATCGTGTACAAAGTGCATGAGCTGTGGGGCCATGGTGGGCTCTACTCCAAGTTTCAAGTGTTCTAAGGGCAGCCTCAGAACTCAGGGACAGGTATGCCCTCACTAGAGCAACACCTACCAGGGTTGTAGGAGTGAGGGTACCTCAGAGACCCCAAGACTTTAGGGCCACCAGCATGCAACTTAAGCTGGGGAAAGCTGTAGGCGAGGAACTCCCTCCAATTACAGCCACTAAGTATGTTACCAACATGGCCCCTCAGGCTTGCTATGCAAAAAAAATAACCAGAGGCTAAAAGGGTTGACAGGAAAAAACTCTATAGGAGTTTATATTTGAATGTGAAGTAGGCAGCATAATGGAAATGTCCTCAGGTTGACTCCCCATGGGGAATTCGGGAAGAGTTTTAAAGAGACTCCACTGGGAAAGGATGGTGTGTCAGTAAGCAGAGGTGGAGATTTCCTCGCACCTGTGTAGTTTTATTGCATGCTTTCATGTGCCACGTGTCTCTTTAGCATGTTAAATCTTCATCACTGGGAATTATAGTTAACATTAAAATGAGATTACAAATGAAGGAAAAGTCAGGTTAAGGTCAGTATGAAATATTTTTGCCTTAGGTGGTTAGATTCGGAGAGTTCTGGTTTCTTTGCACATGGATTCCTTATCAGCTGAACTTCTTGCGTCAATGATCTTGGAAAAACATAACTCACGAGATAAATAGTTTTTCCCCCTCCTTTTAAGAGTATAGGCTCAATTCTAGCAGCTAGAATGTTACTTGATTTTTGCTCTCTGATAATTAGTTTGAGTCATGCAGCCCCATGTTGCCTCCCTTGTTCAGAAGTAAGGCCCAAGTCCTATCCCTACACTGTTGCAGGTGGACCCAACCCAGAAAAGGCACAGAGGTGGAGCTTGTTGAGGTCTTTGGACACTCATTCCCCACACCAGTATGCCTAAGGTGTGTAACATAGAATTCAAGATGATTATTCTCCAAATTTAAGACTTATCTTTATTTTTTTCTATTGATTGAACTTAATTGATACATATTATTACACTTTCTTACTTCTCTCCCCTGTTGGAATAGGAATGACTACCCCATGCCCATCACACCGTTGTATTTTAGAGTACAAAACTTTAATTGAACAGGCTTACAGCTACAGAGGAATTTGCCTCAGGAAAAATCACACTTTGGGATTCACCCATATCTGACTCATATGAAACTTTAGACTTTTTAGTTGATCCTAGAGTGAACTAAGAATTTGAGGCTATTGGGATGGAATGAATGCATTTTGCACGAGAAAGATGTGACTGTGGAAGTCAGGGGAGAAATCCTATGGTGTGACTATATATCCCCCAGAGACCATGTGTGGGAACCTTACCCCCATGCATCAGTGTTGAGAGGTAGAACTGTAATTGAAACCATGTGGGGGTTTCATTCTAGATCAAGTTTCTCATTGCATAAAGATCCAACCAAACAATAAGGATAACCAAAAGAAAAAAACATAATTTTGAATATGATGGATGTTTTGATGAGAGAATGGGAGAAGTTGCCTCAAATTTGCCTCCCTGACTAGGGGATGTCATGGGTTTTGTGAGGAAGAGCCGTGTGCCTTGGGGCAGGTCATGGTAGCAGAAGGTCTCAAACTTTTAAAACAGGGAGCCAGTTCACTGTCCCTCAGACCGTTGGATGGCTGGACTATAGGTTAAAAAAAAATATGAATAAATTCCTATGCATAGTGCACATATCTTATTTTGAAGTAAAAAAAAACAAAATGGGAACAAATACAATCACACCACCTCATGTGGAGTTTGAGGACCCCTGGTATATTGTATGAGGGACTAAATGCACTGGGCCAGGTATGTGTATTGGGGGAGTTCGTGAGAAATGCTGATTCTTGGCATTAGGAATCTTACTCAGAGGCCTTGGGAATCTCTACTCTTTTGTCTTGCATAAAATCCACTATTTCTGGGAAATAATTCAAATAATTCAATATTAAATTGAATATTCAATTCAAAAGTTAGTTAAGGGAGGAGATTATAAAAATACTTAGGGGTTCATGTAGCTGGTTACAGTAGTTTTCAGAGGTGATGGTGTGATGACGGCTCTGCCCTCATGAATAGATTTATGCTGTGATCAAACGAGTGGGTCAGCTATTACAGGAAGGATTCCTGGGGAAAGGGTCAGGTGAGCCCCTTCCCTTCTCTCCCACACTCTCTGACACTGTTCCCTTTTGTCTGGAATGATGTCACACAAAGCCCCTCACCAAATATGGGTCCCAGAATCTTGAAAACTTCAAGTTGTTGGAACTGTGAGAAAAAATCTCTGTTCTTTGTAAATTACCCAGTTTTAAGTACTCTGTTATAGCAGGAGAAAATAGATTAAGCAAACATAATTAAGGTTAATAGTCACATACCAAGTGGGAGTGGGGGATGGAAGGGGTCAGGGGCAGTTGGTTTTTGCATGACCTTCACCCCATTGGTTTGCAACTGTTTTAAGGAGCTTGAGATGAGATTATCCTGGATTATCTGAGGCCTCAACATAATTGCAAAGTCCTATTTAATGGGAGAGGTGAATACAGATGAGAGGTACAAAGAAATGCAAGTTTTCTGGCTTTAACGAGGGAGAAAAGGGGTCACAAGCCAAAGATCCTCAATGGTCTTCAGGAAATAAAAAAGATAAGGAAACAGATTTTCCCTTACAGCCACCATAAAAGAGTAAATTACTATCAAAACCTTGATTTTAGCCAAGCGAGGGAATTGTTGCAAGCCATTATGTTTGTGACAATTTGTTATACCCAAAATAACTAAAAAATAATAATAATAATAAATGAATGAATGAAGAAATAAACATGGTATATAAAGGTAATTTTCTCAAGTTATATAACTCAATATTCTGGAGTCTAGTAAAACTGAGGTTGGTATGGGCGTGAGCAGTGTAGGCAATTATCTACAGCAACACAAGTGGAAGAAAATAATGATGCTATTCTTGTTCCTTAACATAATAACACACAGCAGCTTTACGTCTGATTTAATGATTCCTTAAACAATACTTAGCTCTGATATGCATTACATATGGACCATTAATTGTTTTACTCAATTTCACATGCCTTTCAAATAGTTTCCCCAAATCCATCTGTCCCCTTTTAAATTCTTTTAAGCACAGTCTTTCAGTGAAGTTTTTCTGCATTACATCAAGAAAGAAATTATACTAGCATTTACCTTTATGTCCATCTTTAAAAATATATATTGCTTAAATAATGTAGGTAGAACCTATCATTAATTAGAATATTAGAATTTGAAATTGTTTTTTCCTTACATCAAGGCTATTCCTCCAACTTTTTTCAACTTTTTTCAAGTATTTAAATCTTGACTGTCAAGCTTTAAATACATAGAAAAGCTACTTTAACCAAGTTTTCAATCAGAATCAACAATCAATGTGAAGATGAATAACTGAAGAAAATGTCATAAAAACCAGATTGCATGTAAAGGTGATTCATGGTGGAAAAAGCTGAGAAAATTAATATTTGTTAATATCTTCAGTTCTATATTCTAAGAAGATTCTTTGTTCATTTGTTCACTGAACAAATATGTTTTAAATTCCTACAGTGTCTAATCAATAGTCTTATGCTCAGGGATGCAAGGGGCCATAGTTCTGATCTAGCAGAGTTTCATTCGATCTTTAATTATGTTTTCTGATATTAACCTTATGTGGACAGTAAAAATAATGTAAAGATTTAAAATATAAAAGTTTATTTCACAGGTTCAAAGTTCTGCTATTCCTCTTGCTATCTTGGACAATTATTTTGCCTTTTTAAACTTCAGTTCTTCAACTTAACAGAATAATAATTCTATCAGCTTTTATCTGGGAGAGGGAGGGTATGTTCAGCGGTTACACGGGCAAACATGTAAAACATAGGTTGGTCCATTCTGAAAATTACAGCCATTAGTTCAACTGCAGCACAGCTTTTACCTAAAGTTTAAAGCCATCATCATCATAAGCAATCTTTAATCTTTCCCACTGTGCTTTAGTTAAAATGATGGCTATATTTTTCAGAATATGTCATGATAATTTAAATCCCTGTTTTTGCGTTTATAGGCCTATGGTCTAGAATGTTCTTCCCTGCTTTCTGACTGGTTTCTACATTCAAATGTGAAGCCTTCTTTTTAGCATTCTGACCTAGAGAGCTCTTGCTAAAATTCCAGAAAGATAAAAGTTGAGATCATCAGTGCCATTACATGTATTTTTGTGTGACTGTAAATGTAGCACTCACAACAACTATTGTAATTGATGTGTTATCTGTTCTTGTCTACTCTGTGACTAAATTTCCAGAGGATAGGTATAATTATGTATTATTATATTTTATAAAAATTATTTTATAAATTTTATAAAAATTATTTTTTTTAAATTCCATTGTCAGCTCAGATACATATATGATTTCAGGGAAGAAACAATGAATAATTAAGTAAATAAATTGATTAAACAATATTGACCCTTTCTTTAGAAACACAACTTATGATATATAATCATAAGATTATAGTTAGAGAAGTAACCATATTTAATAAAAACTAGTAAGATAATCTAAATACAGGATAGAAATATTTTTGAAGATGCAATTTTATCAAATTAAATACACTTAATTTACATCTTACTTATTTTTCCCCTTAGAAATATCTTTAAAATATATATAAATCAGATTATATGTTACTCATCTTAAACAAATTGCTTGCTTTAAACAATTGCTTCCAAATTAGAACTTAGTTTTATGTTTGAAAAGTAAGAGATCCTCATTGCCTGGTTGACCTAAAGGTGAACAGCCAGTGAATAGAAAAGGGAAGAAGCAAAGGCTTTCTTTTTTCCATTTATCTTCTTCTTTGCCTTTGCTTTTATGCCCTTTTGTAGATTAATCACTCCAAGGTCAATTGTGAAGTCATTACTCCTCCTGGCAAAACTTCTAACTGAAGTCAATTAATGAATCAGCTGAGAAAGCAGCAGTTTTACTAAATCTTAGTGTTTCATCACAAGAGAAATATGCTCTCATTTTAATTCATTTGCTAGGGCATCATAATTTAAGCACATTTACCAATTGACAACCAGTTTCTGAAACAAATAACTATTAACGTGAATAAAATAATGAAACCAGAGAAGAATATCAACTAAAAAGCAAAACGACGTTACTTAATAGTTTCTGGAATTAAAAGAAAATATCCTTCCTAAATCCAGGTGAAGGAAAGAACCTCTCATTTAAGTGTCTATTTTGTTATAGCCCCAGAACTAGGTACTTTATACTCTCACTTGAAATTCCCCAGGTCTTCCAAAGGTAAAACTGAGATGTTTTACCTTTGTGATGAGAAGGTAAGTAAGGAGATTAAAAACAAAAATCTTATCATTGGCATATGGAACACATTTTAATGGATTCTTAAATTATGAACAAATAATTATGTGATATGCTATGGCTTCTAGGGATCACATGTCGAAACACTACTAAATGAGAAGCTAAAACATCATCACTTCCTATCAATTGTCTAAAGAGGTAACACAAACCACCCCAAAAGTTAAAGGGCTAACATATCTGCCAATAATTTATCTCCTGTATTAATAGTTGACAGTAGGGCTGTCTTCAGATGGTTGACTATGCGAATGTGGATCACACTGAGAGGGTGTTATCTGGTCACCTCTCATCTCTACAGTCAGTTACAGGAAGGTAACATTGTAAATGGCCAATGGAATCTGGATTATCGTTTGTAGGGGTTAGGCTGAAGTCACTCATTACATGGTAGGCTAGCCAGACTTGTCCACAAAGTAGGTTGGATTGGGTTCAAGAGAGAAAGTGAGAGTGTAAAAGATACCTTGAAGCCTACACTCGAAATCAGCAAAATATTGCTTCTTTCATAGTGAGTCCAATCAAATCTGAAGGGAACCAGATTCAAGGAGTAGAGAAAGGAGAGGTTGAAAAGGCATGCATACAAGAAGTTAAGATTTTCCTCTTCTTCAGGGGACCCAGTCCTTTTTAAATAAGATCTTGTGCTGACTGGATGAGGAACACCCCTGCTATGGAAATTAATTTGCTTTACTCAAAATCTACTGATTGAAATGTCAACATCATTTAAATATATCTTTACAGCAATACCCAGTCTAGTGTTTGACCAAACTCATCATTCTCTATTCTCCTCAGAAATTTTCAAATGTTAACATATCAACTAACTAATAATATCTCTAACAAATAGAACTTCAATGAAGCAGTAAGTGAAGGAATAAAAATGACATATACAACAAACAAGAACAACTTCCAATTCCAGGAAGGCAGAGTGAAGAAGGCATGCTTCCCTTCATCTTTTAGACATTGTCCCCAAATAACAAGTTTGATCAGAAATGTTAACTTAATTCCCATCTTCAATTATCTAGTAAACCATGATATATGAAGAAGACTTGCCAAATGTCATGAAGGTTGCAGAATTCCTAGAGTAGACATCTGCCTGGCATATCTCAAGCGTCGCCAACAGAGCTCAGTTCTCCAATGAAGATGCCACACCAAGTAGGGGCAAAACAAAAAAATTCTTGGATGTGGAACCACAGGAAATGAGAGGGGTGCATAAGTTGGCATTAGGACTCAATTGTAGAAAACAGAAGGGTACGATATGCCAATAAGAGGAAAAATAAACATGCCATCTTTGCAAGGAGCAATCTGTCAGTGAGAGACAGGGTAGAGCAAAGACAGAAAAATACAAGACAGTGAGAAAGAAAAGAACACAGAGAGGAGTAGATTATATATTTTAATGAGAACAAACAAAACTTTTCCAGCAATTTGGCTCTTTCCTTCACCTTAGACTTTCTAGAAATGGCTTGCCAAAAAATATATACCCTATTCAATGTAAATAATAAAAGAACACAACAAAATATCTCTATACAAACATCACAAAAAAGGAGAAATGATTTTTTAAAAAGGGAGAGTAGACTACTCTGAAAAAATAATGCTGTTGCTGAGATGATAAAAATTATTACCCAACATATAACTGCAAAGTCAAGAAAATAAATGAATCAGCAAATTAACTCAAAGCAGTGATACAAGAGTACTGGCAAGATTATCAAATAGGATGAAAGAAGAGCTAATAAGATATTGTAAAGAAGAAGAGAAAAATAAAATTCTAGAAGGAAGAACTGTATTACCAGTAGTAATAGTCAAAAAGACTTTGCTGATACAAAGATACATGAAGGGCTGTACTGGAGAAAATAAGCAAAATAAAGAAATACATAGTTTATATATATTAACATTGTACAAATTTGATTCATTTTATAATACATAAATGACATTCAATTATCACAGTTTGTGTCTTCAAATATTTCTTTCTTTTTTTTTTTCTTTTTTTTTTTTTTTTTTACTTGAGACAGAGCTGTGGCATCACAGCTCACATCAACCTCTAACACTTGAGCTCGAGTGATCCTCTTGTCTCAGCCTCCCAAGTAGCTGGGACTACAGGAACCCACCACAATGCCTGCCTAGTTTTCAGAGACAGTGTCTCACTTTTGCTCAGGCTGGTCTCAAAACTCCTGAGCTCAAGCAATCCACCTGCCTCAGCCTCCCAGTATCATGGATGTTTCACCTTAGTTACCTTTGCCTCTCTAATACCTGGTGCCCTGATTGGGGCTTGGGTTAAAATATTTCATTATATGAAATATGCAAAAGCAAGCAGAGGAAAGAGAGAAGAAAGAAAGGGAGAGGCACACTTCTGGCCAACATCACTTGTACTTAGGGCTGGCTATTCCTTTTCACACTGTGAAGGTATAAAATTTGAATAAGGCAATGCAAATGTAGACTATTACTGGGAAATCAAGTGTCTCTAAATATTTCAAAAAAGAAAAACAAAGGGGCTACCTTTGAACAAAAATAAAAAATTAAAAAATAATAACAGAAAGGTCACCAGCCTTAGTAGCTAATTTATTTCAAACTTTAAGGACAGAATCTTTTGAGGCAGACAAAAGATCAAGTTTCTTATAAAGTCATAAAACAACACATTATTAAATTCAAAGTATTTTGAGACTGAAGTTACATTTGTTTACAATTTGAATGGAGAATAACCATAACCAAGGCTATGACAAGCAAAGTGGTGCAAAGTACCACTGAAATATAAGCAGACCAAAGTTTCCGGCTTGTCTTGAGACTCACCTAGTAAGAATGGACAGCCATGCAGCACTGTCTCTGAATGTCTTGTGAAGAAAAGTGTGATCCCCAAATACAGCACCCTCCTAAACTACCTTTAATGCATGAAAGAAACATTCAAAATTGTTTTTGAATTTTTAAGTATATTTTTTATGCATCATAATTTTTTGACTTGACAGAACTACAAAGAGAACTTCAAAAGTTAATGATCATAGTGAGAATTTTAACATGGCTGTCCCAGAAATAATAGTTGAAGGATCCAAATTGGGGAAGAGGGGGTCAAACCCTTGCTGTTTGCTGATGATATACCTTATACTTCAAAAACACCAGAGATTCAACTACAACACTCCTGGAAGTGATCAAGAAATATAGTAATGACTCGGGGTATAAAATCAATGTCCACAAATCAGTAGCTTTTGAATATAATGTGGCCAATAACAGCCACATTGAGAAGCAAATTAAGAACATAATTCCAGAAATGTTGGCGTGGATGTGGAGGAAAGGGTACACTTCTGCACTGCTGGTGGGAATGCCCACTAATACGTCCCTTCTGGAAGGATGTTTGGAGAATACTTAGAGACCTAAAAATAGACCTGCCATTCGATCCTGTAATTCCTCTACTAGGTTTATACCCAGAAGACCAAAAGTCACAATATAATAATATTTTATTTAAACTTATTTTTTTCTTTGTATTTTCATCATCATTTCTGGTGAAAAACTAAAAAGTGTCAGGGTTTCTATAGTAATGTATATGATTGTCTAACAGATTCTTTATGGAAATAAATTTCAGGGATTTGGAAATCAAAGTTTTTGGAGTTTTTCTTTTAAGGACTATCACAAATACATGGGTAGTTGGTATTGTTGTCATACTGTGCACATAACAAGGAATACTTCTGTTTCCAAACAAACATATGTAAAACTCTTTGAAATGTATATGATATGTTAGAATATTATTTGCAACTAAACTGAACAAAGAACTTGTACATCTTTAGAAACTTTTAAAATAAAATCAAGTGTAGCCTTACTTTCTAGATGTAACAACCTAATCTTCCCACGGATTTAAACTCTAATTATTTATAAAAATGAATAATATTTTAAAATAGAATGTTTTTGATTCATAGTTTCAGATATATGCACTTATCTTGTAGTTAAGTATTTTAGTACTTTTTATCAAGCTGAAGATCTGTCACCTATTAATAAATGTTTGTTTTATGGAAATAACTAGCTTTATATGTTTTGGTTCCTTCAAATCTTATAGCAATCTGCATAGAAATACATAACCAATGTAATTTTTCATATACCATTACAGAATACAAGTGGCAATTTGAACATGCGGAAAAGAACAAATGCTTTGGTTCACTCTGAATCCGATGTGGGGAACAGAATTGAGATGGGAAATCATTCGAGCAAATCTTCCTTGGTTGTTCAAGAATCTTCTGAAGCCACACCTCGGTCTTACTTAGCTTCCAGTCCAAACCCATTCAGCCGTGCAAATGCTGCAGAAACTATCTCCGCTGCAAGAGCACTTCCACCTGCTTCTCCTACGTCTAGCCAGACTGGGCCTGGGTCCCGACGAGCGTCCATGGGAGCTGCTTCTACTCAGCGTTTGTTTGGATCGAGACTGCAGAGGATTAAGACCACAGTCAACACCACAGGGGCTGCTGGGAAATCCTCAGCCCCCACCCCTCCCTCCGCTCCACCACCTTCTGGATCTGGTACAAGTAAAATAGACAAATATGCCCGGATTCTCTTTCCAGTCACATTTGGGGCATTTAACATGGTCTATTGGGTTGTTTATTTATCTAAGGACACTATGGAGAAATCAGAAAGTCTAATGTAATTTTTTTTCTATAGTAGTTTGCTTAAAGATGATGAAAGTGCAGACTGTCTTTTAAAATGTTTTTAAATATAAATAATTATTCTTTACTAAAATAAAAATTCTGTGTAATTTTTCCATTTAAAAAATACAAGCCAGTTATTGGGAGAGTTAATTGATTCCTCAGGAAAGACAGAGTGAAGCATGTTTATCCTCAGAAAGATTTAAAAAGAACTCAGCATTCAAATTAGACAGAACATAGACCATCTTGGAAAGCTGGGACCAGGGACATAGGGCTATTAGAGATATGGGGTGCATATTTTTGCATTGAAATTTGAAAACAGACTATGACATTTTTTTTTTAAATAACCTGTGAATATCAACTAACCACCCTAAATTTCCCAGTGGCACTGCCCTTAACCAGAATCATTAAGCAGGTATTACATGCAGCGACCTTTGGATATCCTCTTAGTACCTGCAAGAAAAGGAATTTTCCCGTTAAATGAAACATCAGTAAAAGGAAAATGGAACAAAGCAGACACATCAGTAGAGAGAAACTTCTGTTGCATCAAAAATGAAGATGTAGACCAGAGAAAATGCATTCCCTTTCACATGTTGGGCAAACAGTACTAAACAATTGACTTGAAATTTTATGCTCTGAGCCAAAGTTTAACGCCTTGTGTAGATTCTTTTTCATAGCAGTTCCTTCAGTTATGTATCCATTCACTACATAGTTACTAAGAGCCTGCTGTGTTCCAGCCACTATGCTGGACACTGTCTTTCTAGGAAAGCTCTATCGGCTTTACCTGCAATATTACTTAAAAAGTAGAACAGTCGATGCATGCCAAAGAACCGTAAACTAGCAGAAGACATTGCGCTCTTTAGTGAAGGACATTTATGTAGAGACTAATGACATACTCAAAATAATTGTTTCTCCTATACTGATAAGAGATAACAAGTGTATTTGTCCACATATCCACTTTGAGATAAGTACATGTTAGTACATCTTCAACAATTGGTTTTCAAAATATAAAGAGAATGTGATACAGATTGTTTTGTAAGTGGAAAGCACTGTGTGCCTGAAAGTAAAGATCTGGGCACTGTAAGACTCCCTCGATCACCTGCCTCAAGTTAAATCAGAGTCACGTAATAGAATTGAAGCAGTATCATCAGAAATAGAAACTCCATGGAGGCTTTTAGAGGCTTTTCCTAGCACAGATCTGTCTATTAGCTGGTGAAATGCACACCTTCTGGATGGTTTTGTGTCCATGTTTTATATTTCTGGGCACTTTCTGTGTTTGTTTTCCGAGAGTTTCATTAAAGTTTCATAACCAAGGTGAGTATTTTAAAATCAAAGGAGCAGCAAAGGAAAGGAATGAAGGGGGAAAAATCCCAGGCGTGGGGTCGGATGCCACTGACTGTTATTCAGTGTATCAGGATTTTCACGTACTGGCTTTCATTAGTTGAATTCCGTGCACCTGTCTCATGCAACTCGATCCAGGTCTGTTTTTGTTGTTGTTGCGTCACTTCCATACCTTTCTTCTATACTTTTCACTCCCTGCTCTGGAGATGTGTGAATGAATGTGTTCGAAGAGACCATTTTGATAGAAATGACCACTTTGTAAACAGGATATCTTATTTTTTTAAGAAAGGAAGGATGTTCATTGGCATCAACTTTTCAGTTATGGCATAGCCTTGTAATGGTTGTACATAAGTCCTGTAAAATATGAAAATGTCCAATATGAATTGGGAGTCATATCTGAGAATTCTCTCTTGGCTCTCTCTCTACATATTTCACAGAATCAACACACTTTAAGGCTGAAAAATGCTATAGAAATTAACCAATCCAAATCCTCACTTACAAATTGATTCCAGTAAAATGAAGTCCAGTAAAATCTGTATATATGTATAAATTTAATAAAGAATACTTGTACAGAAAAGTTTATCATAAATTATTTCATGAATGTGAATATATTCCTGGCCTTGAGGATAATGCTTAGGATTACAGTCAGAAGCTATGATAGTTCATTATTTTAATGAAATGATTTAGTTCTTTGGTGAGGAACACTTAATCTTTGCTTATCTGTTGGCCTAATCTTAATAAATATTTCTTTGGATTCCTTTTTTAAACAATATTCTTCTCTTATAAATTGTACAGGTTTAAAGAGATAAAAATAAATGATTTTAGATTTATAGACCGAGGTCCAGGTGAACTCAATAGTGTTTTTTCTTACCTTTGCATATGAAGATTTAAATAAATTAAGTGGCTGAACAAATAAAAAGGACAAAATTAACCAAAGGTTTCTAATTGTTAATTTGAAGAATAAATTAATTAGTCTAATTATTAGTAGAAAAAATAAATTGTTTCCCTTGCACAAAATGTTTATAATAACGTGTGGTTTGTTTTCCCTAACTGAATTTCATCAAATTCACTCGCTGATTTTTTATTTTGTTCATCACTTTTATCTTCCCATTAACTCGGAATTATATTAAGTAAGACACTTTTTTGAAGTGTCTAATAGTCACTTTCACTATTAGAAAATCTTACATGAATAATTAGAGACACCAGAGGCTTGATATTCTGTGAAGAAGAATAATAATTCTGGCAGAGAATGGTCCTCTTGCATGTCTTTTTTAAAGGTGAATTTCAGAGTAGTTTCATTCAGTACCAAGATCCATATTCCAAGTTGGCCACTGACTGATTTACAATTACTTCTAATTTTCTCTGGGCATGACTAGCTATAAAAATATATTTACATGATTAATCTACAGCTAAAAATGACTTGCATTTGTGCATATACAAAGTACTTGGAATATGTATATTTTAAATTGGACCTCACAAATCTGGAATTAAAGTAGGCAGAGAGCAGAGTCACACTCTTTTATAAATGAAATGAGTCACAGAGAAATTAATAACAAAGATAAAAGCACAGGGCTGGTATGAACTTTGAAAGGTCTTTTTTCAGTAACCTCACGTTAGCAATGACTGTGTTTCCAGCA
This sequence comes from Loris lydekkerianus, assembly GCA_963574355.1. NCBI lineage: Eukaryota > Metazoa > Chordata > Mammalia > Primates > Lorisidae > Loris > Loris lydekkerianus. The sequence continues at coordinate 7,722 of CAUYPK010056168.1, read as the reverse complement.
ATATATAATAAATGTATTTGTCATTTATTTTACTCATGAATCTGTCAATTCTGCCTGGCATAGGAAAAAAAAAAAAATTTCAATTCTCCACTGCACTATTTTCCCATAGTCTCCTCTTTTAGATTTGTGAGTACTTTCCAGTGGAAAATCACTAGGTGGAGAGATAGGTCACTTTGTTTCAAATTTTGACTGTATTGTGATTTTCACAAGTCAACCTCCCTAGGACTGATATCTCATTTATAATAGGGAGTGGGTGGATTAAACAATATCTAAAACTTTTTCAACTTTAATGTTCTCCAATTTTCTTAGTAATATGAGCATATTCTTATAATAGATGCACTCAATACTTTTTTGCCACAGATATTTATGTAAACAAAAAAATTCTATTATTAATTACTTTAAGCCCATGACTTGCCTCAAACTGAGGTTTCCTTATCTTTAAAACAAAAACATCAATATCATCTCTCCTTTTAGATTGGGCATTTTCTTTCCCATGCAAAATTGTGTACCTTAAAGACTAAAGAATATTGGTTATTTCTCTTTTCTGGGTTTTTATTAATTGTTATTAACGAGACTCCTGGCTGATTTGGGTATCGTGCTGATTTTTAGACATACAAAAGTAAAGAAAGTGGCCCCTTCCTTGCAGGTGGTCATAGTTTGGTAGTGATGAGAGAGGTATAGACAAATAATTCTCGAGTATAACAAGTGCTTCCATCGTACACAGCTTGCCGAGAGTAGGGTAATAATTGCTTAGGGATGAATATATATGGGGCATCATAAACCTCAATAATCAAGGCACATAATATTTTAAGCCAATGTTTTAAAAATCAAAATTAATGAAAAAATTAGGATGAACAAAATATTTCAATTTTAAATAAATACAGGATCAATAGTAATAATGTTGTCTTTTGCCTCAGGCCCCAATGTTGCTTGGCACAGTGATGTTCTAGATACTAGATAAAGAATGCAACTTTGTTAGTAAAGAGAAAAAGAGAGGACAGTTAAGCTTGGCAGAGATGACGTTGAACTAAACTTGGCAGAAGACTTTATAGTTCTCACCCTCCTTCCACTTCCACAAACAAATAAACAACAAACAAAAGCGCCTGTGCATCAATTCCTGAAGGCTGAGAAGAAATGGAGATTGGGAAGGTTGGGGTAAGCTTACTACAAACATACATGGAGAGAAGGTGGAGTTAGGAAGTGAGAGTTGATGTTGGAAAGACCCCGACCCCTCGGGGCTGGATTAGGGAGAGTTTTGTGCAAATGACTAAGTAGATGGAATTTGACCTGTATGAACCGTGATTTGGAGGGCCATGAATCTAGAGGTAGTGGAAAAATTGAGATTTCTCATTTTTTCTCTTTTAATTAATTTTTCATTCTTCCATTCGATTTTTTGTTCATCCAATGATTTCATGGACATTGTAAAAATAATACATATTTCTTAAAAATGAAAAACAGTCATTGGAGAAATTTAAAAACAATATCAATATCCCATCATAAATTGTTAATATTTATTGATTATGCCAAGTATGTCTGTATGGATATGTTTATATAGATGGTTTGCTCGAAAGACACAATTTTATGAATGTGCCATATATGCTGCTATTAAGTGATAAAAAATAAATTGACTATTATCTCAGTTTAAGATAAAAATAAAAGAGTAAAACTTAAGAAATTGTTGAAATTTAGACAGTGTTCCTTTAAAAAAAAAAATAGTGTGTCAACAAAGAAAGAGATTTTAGGGAGTCTGTGCTTTTTTTAATCCAGGTTTTTTATTTTGGGAATTTTCTTTCTGATTTATGTCTAACTAATTTTTATTTAGGAATGATAATTGTGTTCAATCTTTTTGTCTCCGTAACTGTTTATTATATTCTCTATAATCACTTTTGTGTCTTTAAACTTTTTGTCAACTTTTTCAACTGTAACACAAGTGAGTTTCCTATTTTGTGATTTTCAACTTCATGATGGTTTTATTTTTTTCATTGCATTGCCTGCCAGTGCCATTTCATTGTTACCCGATAATCTGCTTCCCAGCACTCAAATATGGTAAATTAACATTTTTATCTTTACTTCTATATCCTATCACTTGGGAATAGCAGGAATAGTCCTCTGCTATTTATACTCCCTCCTTTGCCTATTTTCTGGGCTGATGTATCTCTGTTAATCACTGAACGAGGGAGCCAGCTATTTACTGAACTCGAGAGTGAGAAGCAGTGGGAGGGTGAGTCATATCTGCCCATAGAAGCTATTTAAATTTCAGGCTTCAAGCCCACCTCCCCAAATCCATTTTAGTTTCTTTTCAGGGACCATATTTTTTTAAATCTATTTTTGACATTCGGGTGGTCCATGTTGCTCTCAGTATTAAAACTCTGTTTTCCTTCCTCTGTGTTGTTATTGCTTGTGTTGTTATTGCTATAGTGATTCTCACGCTCTCTCCCTCTCTCTTTAACTCTAGCATTCTGTTATCCAGTAATCTGCTTCACAACCCTCAAATATAGTAAATCAACATTTTTATCTTTACTCCTACATCCTATCACTTGGGAATATATATATACTGACATTGGGTGGAGTCAGGTTTTGTTTTTCTTTTGCCTTTTTATACTACATCTGCTGGTGGCTTCAAACAATCCATCTTTGGAAGACATCTCAGGATCACGACACTCAGTTAAATCCACATACTCCACAGATACGTGCAAATTTCTTTTCTCCTAGTAGTTAAAAGCTACTGATCATAGTTTGTCATCAATTACTTGTTAATTGCAGACATGGTTTTGATTTTGTTTGTCTTAATTTTTATTATTTATGTTATTTTTGGAACTTTAGTGGGAGGGGACTAAATGGCAAATACTTTTTTTTCATTGTTTTTACCTGAATAGTCCTCTGCTATTTATACTTCCATTAGACCAGGGTTGACCAGAGTATCTTTTACAGATATGACAACCAGAGCTATATGGGTTTTACCTTCTGTATATTTGTATCAGATGTCATTGAAATCAGGCATTAAACCAGTATTAAATCTGGATGAAAGCAGCCATATGGTACCTTAGAATACTGGGGAGGACCAGCTTTTTTAGTTTCTCTTAGGGAATCCCAGAGGTATTTCTGTGAAAGTGTTTCCCTTTCATTTCTTTCTCTTTTCTCTTCTAGGCTCCACTTTCAATCATAGATGCCAATCTTACTTTGTTACACTGGTTATTTTTCTGTTACTTGATTCATCAGTGGACTGGTGGCGTGCGTATTCCTTTCACTATACAGATTACAAAAAAAAGAAAAGATCTTTTTAAATAATGATGAGTTCACTGAAATTTTAGAAAATGTTTATTCTTTCTTTTTTTTGCGTTCTGCACCCAAAATGTGCGCCATATACCCTTACTGTGCCCATTAAATGGGAGCACCACAACCCCTCCCTCCTCCACTCTCCCTCTTCCTCATCCCCCCAAATTGAGTTGAATTTTTTTCTCTTATATGGGCATATATGAGATCATCTAGTGGCTTCATATTAGTATTGAGGACATTGGATGATTGCTTTTCCATTCTTGTGATACTTTACTAAGAAGAATGTGTTATTTCTTTCTTTTTTTTTGAGTCAGAGTCTCACTTTATTGCCCTCATTAGAGTGCTATGATGTCATAGCTCACAGCAAACTCAAACTCTTGGATTCAAGCGATCCCTTTGCCTCAGCCTTCCAAGTAGCTGGGCGCCTGCTGCAATGCCTGGCTATTTTCATCCTTGGCCATTCTGGTCTCTGGAGCTCAAGCCTCCACCTGCCTTGGCCTCCTAGAGTGCTAGGATTACAGGTGTGAGCCACAGCAAGAGGCCTGTAGCTTGTCTCTACCACCAGTTACTTCTGTTAAAAAATAAAAGGAACACTCACCTTTAATATAAAATAAATTTTGAATAAAATGTTGCCCTTTCCTTTTACTAGAGATGAGCATCTCTACTTCAAAATAGAAAAATGCACCTATGCAAAGGAAATGTATGAAAATCCAGGTGTATTTTATCACTGAATATATTAATTTCATTGCAAATACTAACCTGGAAAAAATAATTGCATGAATGTATTGAAATGTCACCAGATGTCTCAAGCTATGACTTAATTGGTCATGTTAAACAGGGGGTACATGATAAATTAAATATATTTTACAGTAAACACTAAAATCTAAGACTAATTATAGTTTTCTTCCATTTTCTGTTATATGCATTTCATATATTTTTACTAAAACAAACTTTTCAGCACTTCTGCTTATGCCATTTAATTTTAGTTGCTATAAGATAGATACAACCTACATTGGAAATATTTCCCTATGATACATTGGGATTTTGTGTGTATGTGTTTGATCAGAGAGTGAATAAATGGTGTCAGCAAAATATTATGTAAAATAAAGGGATTATGTGGTTTTCCTTGATAAAAAATATCTCCCTCGCACTTTATATCACGTATTAATATAATGTGAACTGCAATTATGTGTTTTCAATATACATATACATCATAATTATAATACAATATTTTGCTGAATTTACTTGTTTTATATCTTCCCAGGTAATGTCTTATTCTTATTCTTTCTATGGCATTAATTAAGAGTGCAGTAAATATAGGAACACAGTTCTATTGTTGGTAATATAAAATCTTACTAATTACATAATATTATTTTTAGGGCAAATAAATTAATATATAAACTATGATTTTAATGGGTGTCTATAAAAATTATACTTGGGTTAATCTAAAACACATTCCTTTATGAGAAGTAAAAAAAAAAACTTTGATAACTGAAAATGTATATTATTACAATTAACCTTTGACTTTTTTTCAGTCTTTTATATTTGTGAAATATAGTCTATATTCTGTCTTTGCAGATGTTGCTGATATAGTGGAGTATGTTGGCTTGTCATTTTACTGATTATATATATCGTCTCCTTGTTAAAACATACATTAAATCAGAGTTTTCATTTTTTAAGAGACAGATAAATTATTATTGGTTGGTAAGATAAGGTTTTATGATTGTAAAGGCAGTTCACGGTAGATTGAATAACAAGTCGGTTTTCATACAAAACCATATCGACATAAGACTTTGTAGTTAGAAATAAGATGTTAAAACTGTACTTAATGAAAGAAATCCCCTAATACTTTTAAAATTACTGAAAAGATTAAGACGTCAAAAAGAAAAAAGGCTTTCTTTGGTTTTTCAGCTGAAGCATACACAAACTGAGGAATAGAAAAGTTTATCCCCTCCCTCTTCCTCCAAAATAATTTTAAAGTGTTTGTTTAGTTGTACAATTGAAAATAATACTTACTACAGAAGTTAAGAAAACCTATAATATTCATCATATGAAATATTCATCATATTTCATCATATGAAAACCATATTTGTTACCTCTTAGCTTCGTTACTTTTGCTCAATCAGAATCATAAATGTAAAGCTTGATAAAGTTAGATGAGAGATACAGGGGTTTTGATTTCACGGGGAAGTCATTTCCTCAAGGACCCCTTTCTTGAGGCTTTTAGGAATCACATTTGACTCCCTGAACCTGGGATTTGACTTTATGTAGGAGCACTGCCATGGTGTACTATGGTGAGAAGCACAGAAAAATTATAATTTTGCTTTTGCAAATTCGTTTTGTAAAAAGGGACATTGTCACATATTGATCTAGTATTTTAAAATATTTCATAGGAATATGGGTTCTTCTATTCTGTCTCTTTAAGCAAATGTCCCTTGCTTCTCAAAGCCAAACTCATTACTCATGGTAATCATGGTAGCAAACTTCCTGTGCTTCTTAAAATAAAATTTATACTGAAAAAATAGCATTGTGTCATTATTCAGGTCTCAATCTCTCACTTGAAAGTGAGTCTTTAAAATAGTAAGAATTTAAATTTCTATAAAATGTAATCAAAGATACATATTTTAAGATAAATGTGTTGGAATTAAACTCTAGAATTATGAAAATATTAAAAAAGTATCCCTCTAATGTATTTTTTTTATTTAAATTTAAAACAATAAATATAAATATCTTTGGAATATTTTTTGGTTTATGTACTTTTTTTCTGGGTAAATCTTTTGTTTCGACCGCTCACAGTCTTGCTTGTGACATGATATTTCACCTTGGACGTGACGCTGCTATCATGAACATTCCTAGTTTTTACTTCTAATTTCCGCATGACCATTACCACCATTACTATTTCAGTTATGCCAAGTTTTAGACGTTACAGATGAAGAGAAGTTACAGGATCCATGAAATGTGGTGTGGCATAATAAAAACTTTTTACTAAGTGGCTTTGATTCATTATTGGGAATTCAAATGTCTATGGGTATATGCGTGTGTGTGTGTGTGTGTGTGTGTGTGTGTGTATATTCATATATATATATATATATCTTTTCTGATTGGTTGAACTCAAGAGAAAGTCAAAATTAATAAAGTACAGTAATCAATCTATAACTTAATCTTAACTTGGAAGACCAAACTAAATTTCTGAGAGAACAAATGAGATTAATTTCTAATAAAAATATATGAGTTTATGCTTTTTAATGTTGAACTCACAGTATTAGTTATAATCATTTTGATAAAATGAAGCACTTTAACACTATGACTATCTTTAATGAAAGTCTTAGTTTTATTTATTTATTTCTTGCATCTCATAATGTGCTATGAAACATTTTGAATATAATGTTCCAAAACATCTTTTTTCTGAAGAAAAATTTGGGTTTTTGCTCATGTCTTTTAATAAAGAGAATGCACCTAAGAGTAAATGAAATGGACAACAGGTGTTCATGATACACATGCATACATTCTTTTATCAACACCTCTGAATAAACTACATAATATTCACAGTAGTCTTATTTTGTTCATTTATTGAATGATATATAATATTAATTGAAGAATGGTCTCTTTTTAATGGCTGAATAGTATGTCTTTTTATGGCTGAGTACTACTTTATGCATACACTACATTTTATTTTATTATTTTTATTGTTTTAGGTTCATTGAGGGTACAAAGAATTAGGTTACACTGTTTGCATTTGTTAGGTAAAGGTCCTGCCCCCAGAGGTGTGCCCCACACTAGGACCTCCCCTTCCCCTCCCTCCTCCTCTCTTCCTGCTCCCTTATTCCCCCATCCCCCATCTTGAATTGATTTGAGTTTTTCTTTCATGTGGGTATGTATTAGATTGTCTTCTGGCTTCATATTAGAATTGAGTACATGAGTTCTCTGTGGATTCTGGTTATTAGACCTTTATTGGAAGTATAACCTGCAAATATCTTCTCCCATTCAGAGGGCTGTCTGCTTGCTTTACTCACTATGTTCTTGGCTGTGCAGAAGCTTTGTAGTTTGATCAGGTCCCAATAATGTATTTTTGATATTGCTTCAATTGCCTGGGGAGTCCTCCTCATAAAATATTCACCCAGGCCAATTCCTTCAAGAGTTTTCCCTGCACTTTCTTCAAGTATTTTTATAGTTTCATGTCTTCAGTTTAAATCTTTTATACAGTGAGAGTCTATCTTAGTTAATGGTGAAAGGTGTGGGTCTAGTTTCAATCTTCTACAGGTTGCCAGCCAGTTTACCCAGCACCATTTGTTAAATAGGGAATCTTTTCCCTGCTGAATGTTTTTAATTGGCTTGTCAAAGATCAAATAACGGGAAGTAGCTGGATCCATCTCTTGGTTCTCTATTCTGTTCCAGACATCTACTTCTCTGCTTTTGTGCCAGTACCATGCTGTTTTGATCACTATT
>CAUYPK010056166.1:0-17193 GCA_963574355.1 Loris lydekkerianus | reverse complement strand
ACAAAGTGAATTCAGTGTGAGTTAAAATGATTTGCTTTTCTTCCAGAGGCTTAAGGGACCTGGACCCCTCTGGGTTACACACAGAGTTGGCTTCTTGGGAGTTATAAATTCCTTAAGCCATTTCTCTGAAGCTGTACACCCAGTGAAGCCTGAGATCAAAGGGCATGCCGCCCTTCCTCAGAGATACGGGCCAGAGGGTTGACTTATGTTAACAACATATTGTCAGAGGTCTATAGGTACTCTGCCCTAAGGAGAAGACACAGTCATTACTTCATACTGGGTAAACTGAGTGAATGCTTGAAGATATTTTTCCATTAACTCTGTTCCCCTGTGGCTACTTTCTTCCTTATGATTTTGTTTACACAAATCTGCCTGGAGATTAGTCAGTGTTTAGAAGATGTTTACTGCAAAAGTGATTATGTTGATGTGGTAACAGGATATTTCCTTTTTAGTTGATTTCAGATAGGTAAATTGAGGTAATAGTGAAACTAATAGATAATAGATTAAGTGTGTAAGTGACTAGAAAGGTATAAAATCAAACCCCCTAAATAAAGATCTTTGGTACACGCCATCTCATCTCGTGTAGTCTGTTTCTTGACTTAATAATTACAGGAGCGAATTTACACCCACGGCAAAGCTGCGGTTTGTTCTTGTCTCCTGTCATGCAACAAAAGGAAACAAGAAAAACAAACAAATAGATAACTTTGATAACTTCTTTGAAAATTTCTGTGATTATTCTCCTTTATACACCTGTTATAACTACAGGGGATACAATCATTCAGATAAGTTCCTGGACTTCAATGAGGATGACGAGAACCCTGAGGACCAGAAATCAAATGCACTTAACCATCAAAGACAATGACGTTACATCAGCTATCAAGGACACATTGCATCAGTAATCAAAATACTTTGGCTTAAATAAATTATCAGTGATGGCAAACTGATCACAGTGTCTTTAGAATGAAACAGATAAGTAGTCTACTAGCAGAGGGATTAGCAAATCTTGCTGTAAATGATATATAATAAATATTACACTTTAGGGGCCACCATTTCTGCTGCAAATACTCAGCTCTGCCCCTATAGTATAAAAGAAGCCATAGAAAATATGTAAACAAAGAAACCTGGGCATGATCCAGTAACAGTTATTTACAAAAATAAATTTAGAACTAGATGTGTCCCATGGGCCTGGAATATTACCTGATCTATGTAACAAGAATTCTCAAGTCTGGTGACCAAAAACTTGGTAAGTCCCCATTGAAGGGACTGGCAACCTCTCACTCAATTTCTAAATCACTTAGGAAGTCATGGATCTTGGAGAATTACTGTGGACTACCACAAACTTATATCAATTCTCCTGTTCTCTGTTCATCAAAACAGAGTCTTCAAAGTTCGTGATATTGTACAAAACATCACAACAGTCCACCAAATTGATAACATGAACATTGGAACCCATGAAAAGGAAATAGTAAATGGTTTGAATACTTTTATAAGACACATACAAAGTAGAGGATGGGAGATTTAAGGGCCAGCCATATCAATAAAGTTTCTGGGGGTCCAGTGGCCTAGACCATATGAAGATATCCCCTCCAAAGTGTCACTCCTCGCCACTCACCTCACACCACCTGTTCCCAAAATGAAGCACAACACTTGGCAGACCTATATGATTCCTTAGACAATATATACATTTCAATCTACTTTAACTCATCGACAGAGATACTTGTAATGGTCACCAGTGAGTGGACACCAAGTGAGTGCAATATACCAAGCTCAAGCTGCAGCAGAAGCTTCTTGAACACTTAAATTGAATCAACCAGCAGGCACAATGATATTCAAAGTTATCTGTGATAAATAGGATGTTGCTGGAAACCTCAGCCAAATACCAACAGAAGAATCATAGCACATACCTCTAGTAGACTAGAGTAAATCTATGCTTTCTGTAGGAAACTATTCTCCTTTTGAGTGGAAGGTTGCCACTGATATTATCATAGAGACTGAACAACTAAATGGGATATCAAGTGATAAAGTGGCCACATGGATTGAGCTCTCTACCATGAACTTGATGTTGTTTGGCCATGTAGCAACAATGTATCATCAGATGGAAATGGCACAAAAGACATTGAACTTCTGTAGAAGCTCTGGTGAGTACAAATTAACTGTGTAAGCAGATGGCAAAGACTCAACACAAGCTCCATTCACACTGCATCCTCTCCCTCATCCCAAGCCTACAGCTTCCTGGTGTATGCCTTATGCCCATCAGAGGCAAAGCCTGGTTTTACAGATATGTTTCTGTAACATGCTAGAAGCACTCAAAAGTGGAGAGCAGAAACACAACAGCCCCATTGAACAATGACTCCAAAGGCTGCAATCACAAAAAGTTTTTCCCAGTAGCAGAATTTCAAGCAGTGTATTTGACTGTCCTCCGGTCTAGACTGAGGAATGGGCAAAAAGGTGCATAAATACCATCCATGAAGAGTTACCAATGATTTCACTAGATGATCAAGATGTGGAATAAAGAAGACTGGTACAAGGAAGTCTAGAAAAACACATTTGGATAGATGTCTCTTATAGAACATAAGCTGTGAAGGTATTTGTGTCCCATGTATTTAATAAATGGCCACCAAAGGCAATCCATTAGAAAGGAAACTTTAAAAATCAGATGGACAAAAATGATGCGTACAGAAGTCAATTACTTTCCCTAGGCCCTTGAATGAAAGTCATAATGACAGAGACAAAAGCTATTCATGATTCAACAACATGGACTTCCACTTACCAAAACCAACAAGCAAACAGTACAGCTGGGTGCCTGGACTGATAAAAGCAGAAACAAACAATGCATACCCAAGGGCACCGCTTTTTAGAGCAGTGGTTCTCAACCTTCCTAATGCCACAAACCTTTAATACAGTCCAAAGGGATCACAACCCACAGGTTGAGAACCGCTATTTTAGAGTGTCAGGGAAAGCCATTTGGTAGCAGACCGATTACACTAGGCCACTCCTATTATAAAGGTGACTGAGATTTATCCTGACAGAAAGAGGCTCGTGTTCTAGATGTGCATTTACTTTTCTCCCAGTTATGCTTCTGCTGGCACCACCATCTATACACTCACAACATGCTTTAACTGTAGTCACAGCACTTTGCACAGCAGTCTTTTCTATCAAGAAACCCTTTACACTGCAAAAGGAAGTCCAACAAGTAAGAACTCATCCCTGCAGTCGACTGGTTTTATCACATTTTCCCATCACTCAGAATAAACTGTAGATGCCTTCCTGAAAACTCAGTTATAGGGCCAGTTAGGAGACAACCCTATCAAACTTCACCAAGCAGTGGGCTACAGCCACATAGTGTGGCTAACTGATCCTAATATGATCTCCACCTTCTGATATTCACACTATTTTTGGAGGGGGGAGAAGAGCCTCTCACCCTGTTGCCCCAGGCTAGAGTACTGTGGTGTCATCATAGCCCACAGCAACCTCAAACTCCTGGGTTCAAGCTATTGTTCTGCTTCAGCCTCCCAAGTAGCTGGGACTACTGGCACCCATTACAATGCCCAGCTAGTTTTTCTAATTTTCGTAAAGAAGGGGTTTCACTTTTGCTTAGGCTGGTCTCAAACTCCTGCACTCCCAAGCAAGACTCCTGCTTTGGCCTCCCAAAGTGCTAGGATTACAGGCATGAGCCACTATGCCCAGGTATTCACACTCCTGGGTGATAACCACCCCTTGAGTATATACAAGGCATGTAACTTATTTCAACCCAATGGAACATAATAAATATGAAGGGATTTTGTGATTGCAATTAGGATTCTAAATCAGTTGGTTTTGAGTTTATCAATACGAAAATCATCATGGTGTCATGGTGGGTCTGACTTAATCAGGTGGAAGTCTTTTAAAGAGGGACTTGGCCTCCCCAAGGTTCAGATACTCCTCTAGCAGGCTTACTGAAGCCTGTGGCACAACAACCTCAAGTTGCTGAATCAGCCTCCAACGAATAGCCAGTGACAAGTCCTATTGCAGCAAGGGAATGAATTTTGCCAACTACCCAAGTGTAGAAACACATTCTTCCCTAGTTAAGCCAGATGAGAATGAAACCAACCAACACCTTGATTGCAAGCAGGTGAGACCCTAAACAAAGAACCTACATAAAGCCATATCTGGACTCATGGTCCAAAGAAACGGTTGTGTTGTTTGAAGTCACTAAATTTGTTCTAACTTGTCACATGACAATAGATACAGAAAGCACAAGTATTCTTTAATAAGAGGAGCAGGAAGTGGGTCACAGGGAGACATTCTTTTATTTTTTTTTGGGGGGGGAGACAGTCTCAAGCTGTCACCCTGAATAGAGTATCGTGACATCACAGCTCACAGCAATCTCCAACTCTTGGGCTTAAGCGATTCTCTTGCCTCAGCCTCCCAAGTAGCTGGGACTACAGGCATCCGTCTCAACACCTGGCTATTTTTTGGTTATAGTTGTCATTGTTGTTTAGCAGGCCCTGGATTCGAACCTGCCAGCTCTGGTGTATGTGGCTGGCACCCTAGCCGCTGAGCTACAGGTGCCGAGCCAGGCATTCTTTTTTGTTTGGCTTCTTTCACTCTAAATTGCTAATTAAATTCATCCATACTGTTGCATCTACTTTTGACATATTCCTTTCATTTCTTATACAATATTCCAGTCTAATATATATATTACAATTCACCCGTTCTTCTGTTGATTCACATTTGGGTTCTTTGCAATTTACAGCTATTTCAAATATAATACTGGCATGAAAAATATTTACTTTCATCTAAGTACACATAAGCATACATTTCTGGTCTATTATAGAGCATGCATACTCGCCTAGCAAACACTACCAAGTGTTTGAAATTTTGTTTCTCCAAGAAACTCAGCAACCAGAAGTATATACATATTCTCACCAACTTTGTCTTCAGAATCCTAATCAATTGTTTCACTCTGCCTAGTCAGCTAGCTGACTAAGAGTAGAGAAAGTAACTTGAATATGTCCAAGCCACATGGCACCTTCAGAGTTTTCTGGCAGCCCACACTGGCAGGGGAGTTTTCTGGTCATTTACTTAGGGAGTAAATGTGAATGCTAAAAGAAATCATAGATGACGGATGATTCTGGATGTTTCCTTTCAGGGAAATAAAGGACTTGCTGGGGTAGGAGGAACCCCAAGTAGGCTTGCAGAACAATTCAAAGAGATTTGACTATGAATCCAAATATTGGCCAAGATAGACAACTAGTTTTTCAATGCTGAGCACTAATTCTCATTAAATCCCTGAAATAATTTCCTATTAATAAAATTTAAACACATTCATGCTTTCTTATACATCCTCTTGATTTCTATCACTTGAATACAGCACTTATTTTTCCTGAGTTATTCAATGAAGATCACAGAATCCTCCCTCAGCTGTTGCACTCTGGGAGGCCAAGGTGGGAGCATCACTTTAAACCAGTAGTTTGAGAACACACTAGGCAACATAGTGAGACACTATCTCTACAAAAAAAAATAGAAAAATTAGCCAGGCTTTATGATGAGTGCCTGCAGTCCCAACTATTTGGAAAGTTAAGGCAAGAAGGTCACTTAAACCCAGGAGTTTGGGGTTGCAGTGCACTCTAGCCCGTGCGACAGAGCAAGACCCTGCCTCAAAAAAATAACTTATTCATTATGTGCTTCTATCTTGACCCCTTGCCTCACTCTCATGTTTCCTGAACTATGGTCTCAAACTAGGAGTTAGTGGATTCCATTTGGTTGTAAATAGATTCAAAGTCACTCCCCTGCTTTAAACATTTCAAGAGGTTCTCAAGGCCTTAGAATATAACCCAATGTTATTTCCATGGTTCTGCCCCTCTCCAGTCTACTTTCTAACAGTCCCTCTTCTCTTTTTCAGCCAACCTCCTTTCCTCTATGCAAAAAATACAGTAAGCTCAAATTGCAAATAATGTAAACAAATGGAAAAACATAACATGCTCATGCATCATCAGAATCAACATTGTAAAAATGCCCTAACTACCCAAAGTGACTTACAGATTCAACGCAATCCCCATCAAAATGCCTACATCATTTTTTGCAGAGCTAGAAAAAAATAATTCTACACTTTGTTTGGGATCTGAAAAGAGCCCAAGTAGCCAAAGCAACCTTAAGCAAAAAGAACAAAGCCAGAGGTGTTACTTTACCAGAGTTTAAAGGTATACTACAAGGCTATAGTAACCAAAATAGCATGCTACTGGCACTAAAATAGAGACACAAACCAATGAAACAGAATTCAGATATAAAACCATCCATATACTGCCATCTCATTTCTTACAAATCAGATGACAATATATGCTGGGGAAAGAATCTCTATTCAAGAAATGCTTCTGGGAAAACTGGAAAGCAACATGTAAAAGACTGAAATAGGATCAATAGCTCTCACCAATCACAAAAATTAATTCAAGATAGATAATACACTTAAACCTAAGATATGAAACCATTAGAATTCTGAAAGAAAATGTTGGAAAAACTCTTACAGATGTTGGCCTAGGCAAAGAATTTATGAAGACCCAATGATAATCACAGCAACAACAAAAATAAATAAGTGGTACTTGATGAAATTAAAACTCTTCTGTACAGTCAAGGAAACAATCCACAGTGAATATGCTACCTACAGAATGCAGAGAAAATATTCGCATGCTATACACCAGATAAAAGGCTGATCACCAGAATCTACAAAGAACTGGAGCAAATTAGCAAGAAAAAACTCAAACAACCCAATTAAAAAGTGGGCAAAAGAGGCCGGGTGCAGTGCCTATAATCCTAGCATTCTGAGAGGCCAAGGCAGGTGGATTGCTTGAGCTCAGGAGTTCAAGACCAGACTGAGCAAGAGCAAGACCCTGTCTTTACTAAAAGTAGACTAGCTGGGCATTGTGGTGAGTGCCTATGGCCTAGCTACTCAGAAGGCTAGGCAGGAAGATCGTTTGAGCCTGAGTTTGAGGTTGCTATGGGCTTTGATGATGCCATCCTAGGGCAATGGCATGAGACTCTGTCTCAAAGAAAAAAAAAAAAAAAGTGAGCAAAAGACATGAACAGAAGCTTTTCAAAAGAAGATAGACTAATAGACAAATGAAAATGTGCTCAACATCACTAATCTTTAGGGAAATGCAAATCAAACCCACACTGAAATCGCATCTTACCCCAGTGAAAATGGCTTTTATCAAAAAATCTCAAACAGACGCTGGCATGGATGTGGTGAGAAAGGAACACTTACTTTGCTGGTGAGACTGCTAACTAGTACAACCTTAATAGAAAATAGTATGGAAATTCCTTAAAGTACTAAAAGTAGACCTACCATTTGATCCAGAAGTCCCACTATTTGGCATTTACCCAAAGGAAAAAAAGCCATTTTATCAAAAGACACTTGCATCAAATATTTATTGCAGTACAACTGACAATTGCGTTGATGTGCAATCAGCCCAAGTGGCCCATCAATTCACGAGAGTATTACTAAAATGTGGTATAATGGAGTTCTACTCAGCTATTAAAAAAATGAATTAATTCCTTTTGTAACAATCTGTATGGAACTGGAGCCATTCTCCTTAGTGAAGTATCACAAGAATAGAAAAACAAATACTACATGTACTCAGTACTGAAGTGCAACTAACTGAACCATGCACATGTGCACAGATGGAAGTAAAACAGTGGAAATCAAGGAAGGGAAGAGTTGAAATCATACCTAGTAGGTACAGTGTAAGGCACACTTATAAACCATGTCTCAAGACAGTACAATAGCATATGTAACCAAAACATTCATACCCCTTGTAATATTCTGAAATATTAAAAAAAGAAAGAAAGAAAGATATTAAGCTCTCTATTGCTGTGAGATTTTGCTGAGAAAGTTCTGGCCCCTAAAATGTTCTCCCCTACAGTATACCTCCTCATCCTAGCCAAAGATACAGCTAGCTAAATCCTTCTCGGCTTTCAAATTTTCCCATTATGTCTTCCCCCCCCTTAGTAATCCATTTTTATGTTCACATAGTAAACTCGAATAGGCTTAGCGCCTGTAGCTCAAATGGCTAGGGCACCAGCCACATACACCAAAGCTGGCGTATCCAGCCCGGGCCTGCCAAACAATGACAACTACAACCAAAACATAGCCGGGCATTGCGCCTATAGTCCCAGCTACTTCGGAGGCCGAGGCAAGAGAATCACCTAAGCCCAGGAGTTGGAGGTTGCTGTGAGCTGCTATGCGAGGCACTCTACCCAGGGCGATGGCTTAAGGCTCTGTCTTAAAAAAAAAAAAAAAAAAAAAAAGCCAGGCGTTGTGGTGGGCGCCTGTAATCCCAGCTAGTTGGGAGGCTGAGGCAAGAGAATTGCTTAAACCCAAGAGTTGGAAGTTGCTGTGACCTGTGACACCACAGCACTCTACCGAGGGCTACAAAATGAGACTGTCTCAGAAAAAAAAAAAAAAAAGTTTGAATAGATCTCAGACTCAAATACACCCAAAGGCATATTTTAGTACAATCTAAGTGTCCTCCTGGGATAACAATAAATACACAAACACTAAGAAAAGCTGATAAGCAAAAAAAGGTTCATGCAAATTTTCCTGATAGCCACCACAGCTAGCAGACGTTGTATACCCCTGATAGATACTAGACATTATCTTTTTTTTTTTGACAGAGTTCTCACTCTTTGCCCCAAGCTAGAGTGCCCTGTCTTCAGTCTACCTCACAGCAACTTGAAACCCCGGGTTCAAGAAATCTTCCGTCTCCACCTCCCAGACTGTCAGGGATTAGAGGCGTGAGCCTCCACGCCGGGCCTAGATGATATTATTTTTAATTTCCTTGGTTCAAATAAGCATACCGTGGTTTTAGTAAAACAGTGCCCTCATCTTTGGGTTACGCATTACCGACTAAAGTGTCAAGCTTCATCTCTCCAAAGAATTTCCAGTTTCCTATCAGATAATTCACAACAAATATATTTATCTGGGGAGAGAGTAAACACCAAAATAGTAAAAAATAGGTTAATCTACTAAAACAGAAATTCATCGTACCAGATGGTCAGAATATATATAGCTTTTGATTTTTTCAAAAGAAAACAAGCGAAAAACACACTTAGTACGACCATCCTGTTAACCGAAAATTCAATTATTCTAGTAGTAGCGTATAAACCCTCCTTCATTCCTATAGACTCGGTTATGAAGCTCCTCGAGAATGTACAGACCTAGGAACTTCAGATAGAGAGTGAGCATTCTTACTTTTCTGTAGAAGACTCGCCGTCTACAGATGTTTATGTTCACGTACAGAAATATGCCCGACTTAGACATCTAACATAAAGTTTATTTCTGCTGAACGTAACGCGCCAATAATATAGAAGTGTACTGCGTCAAAAGTACAGGACACGCAAAGGGAAAACCAAAATCTCACGCGCTTTCTTCTGCGTAAGGCATGGAGGCCCTGGCGCCAACTTTCTCCCGGTGCTCACCCGAACACAGCGGAATCGCCAGGTCCATGGGATCTGGGGACGGACTCAACCAAACTCGAATAGCGAAAAATTATTTTCTTCTGAAAAACAATCCACAAGGTTGCCTTGAGGCCTCTGAATAGGGAAGCGAGGCAGATTAAAACCCTCGCTGACGCGCCACCGCCGCTTTCCCGCCCCGGCTCCCGAGGTGACCGACGGCCGGAACAGCCTCTCTGACCTGCCCGCGCCCTGAGGCCCGGCGGCCCCAGCGGACGCGAGCGGAGCGGGCCAGGATCTCCAAAGGGACTTCTCGGTCGTACTGGTCTGACCACGACCTCTGCGGCCCCTCAAGAACACCGCCAAACCCTCTGGTTCCCACGCGCCTCACCAAAGGTATGAACCACCAGACCACACAAAGGAAAAAAAAACACCCACGAATGCTTGATGTGACGTCACTTCCGCCATGAGCTTGGGGGCGGGGCTTGGACCGCGAGCCTTGGCCCAAGACCCTACTAACCCCGCCGAGGAATTCTGGGTTCCTCTTGCGCCGTCTTGGGTGCGCGGTGGGGCTGGGCTCTGGGTGGGAGGGGAGGGGAGGAGGGGTAGCTGGAGGAAGAAATAGACCCAGAAGTCAAGGTTGAAGTTAGAACCCGATGTATGAGCGGGCCCAAGTGCGGACACTGTGGGCCCAGGCTCAGTTTATGGCTTTGATGACGGATTAGACCAGAAGGACAAACGGAGGACCGGGACTCGCACCTCAGAATGCTCACTGAAACTTGATTTCCATCAGCGTTCCTAGAGCCTTTCAAAATTCTCTCCAGTTGATAAATCTGCCAACACATGAAATGGTCTGTGTCCTCCATTCCATCATGTCTTTAGGCTGTTATCCTCCCTTATTTCTCTTCATTTATCCGGACGCTGTGCTGAAAACTCTACATGTTAATCCCTTTGAGTTATCAGTATACTGATATTTTTTGTAAAGAGTGAATGTTTTCTGTTTCAAATATGTATTTCTGTTTCCATTTCTTAAGTCTTTAATGTGAGCGGAGAAACAACCTCGAACCCCTCCTTTTTGCTGGAAGAGTTACCTAACGATCTAAGTAGTTATCCTTCAGTCAAGTCCACCGGTCCTCCCGTGGTTCTAGCGCCATGAAAGCCAGAGAAACAATAGCTGGACTGAAGAAGAAAACAACAGATGAAACATGTACAGATTAGAAATGTGGCAGAGTCCTGCAGATAGAGATTAGAGGGCTGGATGAAGTGTAACTAAAAATAGTAACTCTGGGTGAGGGAATAAGAACTTTGTGAAGTTCTCTCAACATAAAGCAGGCTTTTAAAACAATGTCGTCTTGGGATTCTGAATGAATCATGGTAAATGAAGGACAACTTTAACGCAAATGAGTGTTTGACTCCTGGATGCCTCCTCGGTTTACAGGTGGAAATGATTCGAGGCCTCCCATACTATGCTGTAAAATGTCACTGACACGAAGCATTCTTCAATTATTCAGCAAAATAAAACAAAATGGTGTTGGAATTTTGATGGAGATTGAGTCGAATCTGTAGATCTGTTTGGATAATGTTGATGATATTAAATCTTCTTGGGTATGAGTATAGAATATCTCCTTTTATTTAGGTTTTCTTTAAGTCCTTTAAGTAATGCTTTTAAATTTCCAGTGTGCATATTTTTTAACTCTTTGAGTAAAGTTAACCCATATAATTTACTCCTTCACATGCTTTTGTACATGGGATCACATTCATAGTTTCCTTTTCTGATTGTTCATTGTTGGTGTATAGACAAACAACCGACTTTTATCTGTTGATGTTGTACCATGCACCTTTGCTGAATTCATTATAAGGTCTACTAGTTTTCTTAAAGCATCTTTAGAATTTTCTGTATGTCAGATATCACCTGCAAATATAGTTTACCTATTTTCATCCAATCTTTTTCTTCTCTAATTGGTTAAAATTTCTTGTAGGAGGTGTTGAATAGCAATAGTGAAATTAGGCATCCTTCTCTCCTTTCTGGTCTTAGGGGAAAAGTTCAGGCTCTCACTGCTGAGTTTAATGTAAGCTGTGTCTTTCTCATCAAATGCCCTTTATCATAGAGGAAATTCCTTTTTATTCCTACTTTTCTGAATTTTTATCATGGAAGAGTGTCAAATGCCTTTCCTGCAGGAGATGAGATAATCATGTGGGGTTTTTATTCTTTTGTTCAAGCAATGTGAATTTAATGTTAAATTTCTTTTTGTTAAACAACATGAAATAAATCTTACTGGACAAGCTATAGAATGCTTTTAATGTGCTCATGGATTTAGTTTGCTATTCTTTTTTCTTTTTTTTTTTTTAAGACAGAGCCTCATTATGTCACCCTTGGTAGAGTGTCGTGGCGTCACAGCTCACAGCAACCTCAAACTCTTGGGCTTAAGCCATTTTCTTGCCTCAGCCTCCCAAGTAGCTAGGACTGCAGGCGCCTACACAATGCAGGGCTATTTTTCTGGAGATGGGGTTTCCCACTGGCTCAGGCTGGTCTCCAACCTGTGAGCTTAGGGCAATCCACCTGCCTCAGCCTCCCAAGTGCTGAGATTACAGAAGTGAGCCACCGTCCCTGGCTGCTAATATATTCTGAATAATTTTTGCATCTATATTCATGAAAAAGTCTGTATTTTCTTTTATGATGTTTTCATCTGGCTTTGGTATCAGCATAATGCTGGCCTCTGAATGATTTAGGAAGTGTTCCTTCCTCTTCTACTTTTTGGAATACTTTGAGAAACATTGGTATTGGTTCTTAAATATTTGGTAAAATTCATTAATGAAGCCATCTATAGAGTTCTTGAAAATTCTTTGTTGGGAAATTTTGAACTACCGATTCAATTACTTTTCTCATTACAAATCTATTGAGATTTTGCATTTCTTCTTAATTCAGTTAATTTGCATGTTTCTAGGAATTTGTCCACTTAATCTAGATTATCTAATTTGTGCAATTTTTCATAGTATTCTCTTCCAATTATTTCTCAATGGTTTGTCGTAATATACCACAATTTCATTTCCAATTTTAATTATTTTCTTCTATTTTCCTTGTCATTCTAAGTAAAGTTTGTTAATTTTGTTTTTTTCAAATAAACAACATTTATTTATTTTTTTGAGACAGAATTGCTCTTCATCACCATTGTTAGAGTGCTATAGTGTCATAGCTCACAGCCACCTGAAACTCTTGGACTCAAATGATTCTCTTCCCTCAGCCTCCCAAGTAGCTGGGACTATAGGTGTCTGACACAACATCTGGCTACTTGTTTTTAAAAAAAGATAAGGTTTCACTCTGGCTCAGGCTGGTCTCAAACCTGTGACCTCAGACAATCCACCTGCCTCAGCCTCTCAGAGTGCTAGGATTACAGGCGTGTCAAATAGACAACCTTTAGTTTCATTGATTCTCAGTAAATATTTTCACCTATTTTCCATTTCATGTATTTCCAGTCTTGTCTAGTTTCTGTTAGAACTGTGTGTTTAATTTTTTCTTTTGGTAGTTCTTCTTATTTGTTTGGGACTTTCTTAATGTAGGTATTTACAGCTCTAAATTTCCTGAGCACTCTCTTTATTGCATTGCATAAGTTTTAGTCTGTTCTGTTTCATTTTTCTCTGTCTCTATATATTCTTTAGTTTCTCATCATTATTTTCTTTTCTTTCTTTTTTTTTTTTTAATGAGCCACAGAAACTTATTTCTTACGGTTCTAGAGACTAAAAAGTCCAAAACCACAGTACTAGGAAATTCAGTGTCTGGTGAGGGCTCACTTCCTGGTTCATAAATAGCATCTTCTCACTGTGTCTTCTGAGTAGGAAGCTCTCTTGGGCCTCTTTTTAATTTCTTAAATTGAAAAACTGTTCATATATTTATGGGATACGAAGTGGTACAATGATTTATGAATACAATGTGAAGTAATTAAGTCAGCTAATTAGCATATCTAACACCTGTTTTTTTTGTTTTTGAGACAGAGTCTCACTATGTCACCTTCAGTGGAGTGCTATGGCATCACAGCTCACAGCAACCTCAAACCCTTGAGCTTAAGCAATTCTCTTGCCTCAGCCTCCCAAGTAGCTGGGACTATAGGCGCCCGCCACAACACCTGGCTATTTTTGGTTGCAGCTGTCATTGTTTAGCAGGTCCAGGCCGGGCTCAAACCTGCCAGTATGTAGCTAGTGCCCTACTCACTCAGCTACAAGCGCCAAGCCACCTCAGTTACTTTTTGTGATGAAATCATTTGCTTTGTAATTTATTCTTGATCTTGTTTTTCAAGTATGTACTGTTTCATTTGTACATATTTGTATATCTTTATATTTTTGTTATTATAGATTCATTCAATTTGTGCTCTGAGAAGGTACTCTGCATGTATGTGGTTTATCTTATGGTATATCTGTGTTCTACATGCACTTGAAAAGAATGTGTACTCTTGTAATATTGGATGGACTGTTCTATAAATGTCTCTGGGGTGGAGTTGGCATATAGTGTTGTTCAGACCCTGTATATCCTTGTTGATCTACCTAAATTTTCTTTCATTATTGAAAATGAGGGATTTAGTGCTCCAATTATAGGTTATTATGTAAGAAATGTCTGATTTCCTCAAGCATTGAATTTGACAGTTGATATTTCTAACATTTCACTTTGACACTTCTTGTGTTTTTGTTTTTTTTCGTGAAGGTACATTCTCATTCTTTCAACTACATGTTTGGGCTTGTGATAATCTTCCAATTTTTTAGAACAATTTTTGTGAAAGCATGAAAAGTCAAAAATTTGAGTTATTTTTGAAGGTGAGTTCCATCATAGAACTAATATAGTACAGATAGCTCAAAATATCAACAAAGTTTTGAGAAAGAAGTGGCTAATGAATGCATGGTATATCAATGGTTTAAGAAGTTTCATTCTTAAAAATGAGCAATATGGGTGAAATGAAGCAAAAGTCAATAATGATAAGCTGAAAGCTGTAATGGAAGCTTTTTACTCCATCTCAACCTGTTTATGAATTAACAGCAAGGACTGACATTACTATTCCAATAATTTTGGATCACTTAAAGCGAAACTGGGTAAATGGCTTCCACATGAATTAAACAAGTATCAGGAGAGAAATTATCTCAAGACCTCCCTTTCACTACTGTCATGACATAAAAGCAAACCATTTCCACTCTGTACTGTTATGTGTGATGAAAAATGGATTCTTTTTCATAATAACAAGCATTCAATACAATGGTTGATAAAGATGAAGTACCAAAACACAGTCCAAAACCCAATATTCATCAAGAAAAAGCTAATGGTGTCTTTTTGTGGTCCAGTGCTGGTATTATCCACTACAGCTTCGTGAAACCTGGTCAGTTGATTATAGTAGATATCTATTGCAACCAAATGGACAGAATGATGAGAATGATGAGCACCTGACATTGGTCAACAGAGACAGGACAATCCTCTTGCAAGGCAATGCTCAACCATGTCACACAAAAAAACACTGCATGTCACTGCAAAAAACACTACATCAACTCACTATGACTTCTTTCAGGCCTTTGATGACTTCTTAGAAGAAAAAATGTTCAATTCCCAACAAGCTGTGGAAATGCCTTTCATGATTTCATTGTCACTCGCTCTCCAGGCTTGTTCGTTGCTGGCATACATAAGCTACAGTTAAGATGAGAGAGCTGTGTCAATAGTTTAGGTGGACAGTTTTAATTGTACTCCTTGAGATATAATAAACTCCTGATTCAAAATTGGACACTTCATATTTAATGACCTAATATTATTGTAGAGGCATTTGTTTCTCCCTTGAGTTTTGTCATATATTTAGGGCTCTGTACAAATATTTATAACTCTTACATATTTTTTGTCAATTTCAGATTAATAGGAGGGTTCAAATGGTTAACTTACATTGCCTTTGTTAGGTAAAGTCCAAGTTGTAGTTGAGCCCCTTTACCCAGGAGGTGTGCCATATACCCTTACATTGTGCCCATCAGATAAGAGTGCACCAATCCCCTTCCTGTCTCCTCTCTCCTCCTTTTTTCTCCCCCCTTGGATTTTTATTTTGTGTGGTCTTGTATTGGTCATCTATTGCTTTCATGATAGTACTGAGCATACTAGATACTTGCTTTTCCATTGTTGTGATACTTTACTAAAACAGTGTTTCAACTCTATCCAAGTTAATACAAAAGATGCAAAGTCTCCATCTTTTTATGGCTGTGTAGTATGGTATACACATACCACAGTTTATGAATCCATTCATGGGTTGATGGGCACTTGGGTTGATTACACATCTTGAGAACTGTGAATGGAGCTGCAATAAACAATCTAGTGCAAAATTCCTTGTAGTAATTTTTTTTTCTTTTGGGTAGATGCCTAGTCAACTTTTAGCTCTTTCAAGATCCTCCATACTTCTTTCCAAAGAGGCTGTATTACTATTGAGTTTGCAATCCCACCAACAGTATAGACGTGTGCCCTTCTCTCCACAACCATGCCAGCGTTCTGCAGCTTTGGGACTTTGTGATGTGATATATTATCACTGGGATTAGGTGATATTGCAAGGTGGTTTTGATTTGCATTTCTCTGATGATTAGGGATGATGTGTGTTTTTGGTCACTCATCTATTTTCTTTGGAGTAGGTTCTGTTCATGTCTCTTGCCCAACAATAAATGAAATTATTTGCTCTTTTTGTTATTGTTGTTGCTAATTTGAGTTCCCTGTAGATTCTGGCTATCTCCCCTTTGTCTGATTCATAACATGTAAATATTTTTTCCCATTCTGAAAGTTGTCTGTTTTCCTTAATTGTTGAGTCCTAAGATGTGCAAAAGATTCTAGTTTAAGTACTATTTATTTATTTTTATTGTTGTAATTGCCTTCATAAAATCTTTCCCAAGACTGATATATTTTTATTTATATCTCTGATTTTATTTTTTAATTTTTTTAATTTTAATTTTAATTTTTTTATTTTTTATTATTTTTATTAAATCATAGCTGTGTACATTAATATGATCATGGGGCATCATATGGTAGTTTCACAGACTGGTTCATACATAAACATCACACTGGTTAACATAGCCTTTCTGGCAATTTCCCAGTTATTGTGCTAAGACATTTACATTCCACATTTACTAAGTTTCACATATACCCTTGTAAGATGCACCGCAAGTGTATTCTCGCCAATACCCTTCCCACCAATTCCCTCCTCCCCCCTCCCGCCAACACCCTTCCTCCCCCCTCCCTCCCCTCCCACTAACCCTCTCCTCCCCCTTTCCTCCCCTCCCTTTACCCTTTCCCCCTATTCCTAGGTTTCAATTGGGTTATAGCATTCATGTGAAAGCCCTAAATTAGTTTCATGGTAGGGGTGAGTACATTGGATACTTTTTCTTCCATTCTTGAGATACTTTACTAAGAAGAATATGTTCCAGCTCCATCCATATAAATATAAAGGGGGTAAAGTCTCCATCTTTCTTTAAGGCTGCATAATATTCCATGGTGTACATATACTACAATTTATTAATCCATTCGTGTATCGATAGGCACTTGGGTTTTTTCCATGACCTAGCAATTGTGAATAGGGCTGCAATAAATATTCTGGTACAAATATCTTTGTTATGATATAATTTTTGGTCTTCTGGGTATATGCCCAGTAGAGGAATTACAGGATTGAATGGTAGGTCTATTTTTAGATCTCTAAGTGTTCTCCATATATCTTTCCAAAAGGAATGTATTAATTTACATTCCCACCAGCAGTGCAAAAGTGTTCCCTTTTC